>JAQGBE010000004.1:0-56247 GCA_034698225.1 Scheloribates latipes | reverse complement strand
ACGATGTATTGCCCGAAGAATTGATCGCTCGGATGAGAAGTGCGAGAGACAGCGAAATGTGAGAGAGAACTCACTTTCAGACGCAAGAAGAAGGAGACAGAAAAGGCACAAATCATTCATTAAAATCAGTTTGATTTGAATATTTTCGTATTTTCCACAGATTTCAAAACCAGTCAAAAACAAAAATCGATTAATCCTTTGCCAAAACTTTGTACCAATTGAAGTCATTAAGAAGATCTAAGTATTGCACGAAAAGTTTGGGCTCTTTCTTAACATTACTATTTCCGACCCTTTGGGGACATTAATGTTAATTATCACCTGATTTCGTAAAGGCATTCATTTAGTGTATTGAATCATTGAGCCGGGACTGTCCAATAAATCGTTCAACTCATATACTGGCAATTGTGATACCAAATGATTAGGGTCACCAAAACGCTCCTTTTCAGGCAGAAATAACATTCAAAAATAGCACAATCGACAAACAATAGGTATTGGAGGGCCAAGGGGAGTCATAAAGTATACACTTTTACAAAGCCTTGTTGCCTGATAAGCTAGCACACATTTGTGTCCGAAATACTTGCGATAAACTATGAATCATGCAATTGACATCACGACCAAAAATTGTTGGGACTATTCAGTTGAATGGTTGGGTTAGATATGGTTGGCTTTGATTTGATTTTGGAATTAAATTTATTTATTTTTAAAAAAAAAGTTATTATTCGAAATGTTTGTTGTAATCAATTGTAATAAAATTGAATTCGCGGCCAATATTTTAATCGTTTGGATTGAGGAAGAAAGAGATCACTTGTCAGGTCATGCCTCCCAAGATGGATGAGACAAAGAGGAAGGAGAAAAGGAACGAACGCGCAAGAAAACTTACTCTGAAGAGGAAGTTTGCCGACCAGTTTGGCGCCGCGACTCAACTCAACTCACCCGACGATGTCTTGTATGTCATTTGGACGGAGACTATATACGAGTAATCGGTTTAATTGCATAGCCTAATGCAGCATAGATGAATCTTAGGTAGAATTTTCGCCTTGCGCGGCTGCCAGTTCCTGGGATTAGGGATCTCGAACTCGAGTTTTTGAGATTTTTGGCTAACCCCCCCCCCCCCATGGCAGGCCCTGGGTAATTCCAATATCTACACGAAGACCAGTGCATACATCGATTGGATCGATAGTGTGGTTAATAAGAAAGATAACTTGGACGCAGAGGGCTTTCATAAGATGCCCACTGAATGCTAACCTCATTTCGAATTCATACTATTAAAATATGTGATTTGTTTATTTGATTAAATTGTTTTTGTTGTATCCAATCAACTCTTTGTGTCATCATGGTCTATTTTATCTAGTAGCAATGACATACCTAGAGTACAATAGAGTACAAAAATCTTTAAGTTGTCTAAACTTTAGACTAAAGTTATCAGAATTTGTGGAAAATTTATAGAAATTGAAATTATTAACTATAGTTATAGTTATAGTTATAGTCTGATTATTTATAATTAAACTCGGCCTTCAATTGATGATAAATATTGAACAATCGAGACCAACCATCATCGGTGTGGTGACAATCGAGTCGATTCTTCACATCCAGAACCATAGAATCTGGTGATCAGTGGTCGTCGACGACCGCAATGCTGTGAAAACCCCTGTTTTGAGTGGCGACCAAACAGTAGACAACAGTCTGAGAGTCAGTCAGTGAAGGTCTGCAAACCAGTTGACTCTCAGTCAGCGATAAGCCATTGATTTGATTCCTGATTTGATTCATTGGTTTTCATTGGTTGGCCTCAAAAGTCATTGAAATGTATTTCCGTTCACTACAACTCTGTTTACGGACCGCTCTTCCATCGAGACGAGTGACCCATCCCTTAGCAACACGACTATTAGCCAAGAGAGTGATGTCCAGCCAAGAAGAATACCGCAAAGAGTCGGACACAATGGGCGAGGTATTGGTGCCCAAGAGTCGGCTCTATGGCGCTCAGACCCAGCGCTCGAGAAACAACTTCAAGATCGGGGCTGAGACCGATTGGGGCGCCGAACAGATGCCGAGAGCTATCATCGATGCGATGGCTGTCCTGAAGAAGGCCTGCGCCCGAGTCAACAAAGCGAGCGGTGCACTCGACGCGAAGGTGGCCCAAGCTATAGAACAGGCCTGCGATGAGGTGATCAGCAAGAAGCTCGAGGTCAACAAAGAGTTTCCGCTCGTCATTTGGCAGACCGGGAGCGGCACTCAAACCAATATGAACTGCAACGAAGTGATTGCCAACAGAGCCGCCGAGATATTAGGTCTGACCTCTTGTTTGCTGATCAATGGCTGACAATCTACCGATTGGTTTCAGGCGGCACTCGTGGCGACCGGTCTGTCCACCCGAACGACCACGTTAATAAGTCCCAGTCATCCAACGACACGTACCCGACAGCGATGCACATCGCGGCCGGCGTTGAGGTCAACCGCATTCTTCTGCCGGCTTTGGACAAACTGCTGAAAGCCTTGCGGAGCAAAGAGAAAGAGTTCGCCTCAATAATCAAGAACGGAAGGACTCACTTACAGGACGCCACTCCGCTAACTCTGGGCCAAGAGTTCTCCGGTTACGCCACTCAAGTCGAGTTCGGCATCGAGCGGATCAAAGCCGCACTCGAGCCTCGCATCTACTATCTGGCGATTGGCGGCACAGCTGTCGGAACGGGACTCAACACCAAAGTCGGCTGGGATTCCGAAGTATCCAAAGAGATCGCTGACATCACAGGTCTTCCCTTCCGACCGGCGCCCAACAAGTTCGAGGCACTCGCCTCTCATGACGCCTGCGTTGAGTTGTCCGGTGCTCTCAATGTGTTGGCCTGCAGTCTGAACAAGATTGCTAATGACATTCGTTTACTGGCCAGTGGTCCGCGTTCTGGTATCGGCGAACTCATTCTGCCTGAGCTCGAACCCGGCTCATCGATAATGCCAGGAAAGGTGAACCCGACGCAGTGCGAGGCCATGACCATGGTGAGCGCTCAGGTCCAGGGCAACAACGTGGCGGTGACCATCGGCGCCAGTCAGGGCCACTTCGAGCTCAACGTATTCAAGCCGTTGATCGCTTCCAATGTGTTGCGATCCGTCCGACTTCTGGCCGACGCTTCCGTCTCGTTCACCGAAAACTGTGTTCTGGACATTAAGGCCAATGAGAAGCGAATCCGACAACTGATGGAAGAGTCGCTTATGTTAGTGACGGCACTGAACCCGCACATTGGTTACGACAAGGCGGCCAAGATCGCCAAAAAGGCCCACAAAGAGGACAAGACTTTGAAGGCCGCGGCCGTTGAGCTCGGATTCCTGACCTCAGAACAGTTCGATCAGTGGGTCAGACCTGAGAATATGGTCGGACCTAAAAAGTGATTTAAATTATTTGGAAATTCGTTTTAGAATTACTGTTAAATTGGAGTTTTAATTGTTTTAAATCAGAATAAATAAATCAAAGGATGAAATTATTACCAAAGAGATCGCAAATCACAAGAAATCACAAGAAACAGTTGCTTAGCGGCTGAGGTCAGAGGAACTATCCTTCTTCTTCTTTTCCGGTGGACTTTCGTCGCTCTCTGTAGTTGTGTCCGAAGTGGTTTCGCTTCGACTAGAATCGGATTCAGTGGTGATCGGAGCCACCGTAGAGGCGGCCTCAGAAGGCGCCGACGATTCATGTGATGTCTGTTGAGGACTGATCTGGAGTTCACCGGAAGCGTCAGAGCGCCGACTGGGCGTTCCCTCGTCTATTTTTTGCTTATAAAACTCTGATTCTTTGAAGTCAGTCATCGCTTGTCGCGTCTCACCGAGCAGTCTATGTGAAGAACAGAGGATCAGATTATGCAGACAATCGCCGCCAGTGCTCAGCCCTGGACTGTCCCCTCAGACCCGTGAGCTGATCCCTTGTGCTAACCCTTTACTTACTCGACCGCAGTATCGTCGGTATTAGTGTCGAGAAATTCTTCAAGTAATTTATACCAATTCAACATATCGTTGTAGACATAGTCGAACCCGAATTCTTTGGTATCATTCGCGGGCTCCGTCGGATCCGTTGACCCGGAAGGTTCTTCTGGATTATTGTTGATTCCTAATACTCGAGAGAATCTTGTGATCTCGGCTCCGATCGACTGACGTATTCTGTAATTGAATGACAAACATTAGAATCAGAAGTTTAGTCGACTGAAACAACTAACACATTATCTTCCGGTGCGGTCATGAAGACGGCGACCGATCGAAGGCCGCGCACGAACCGAACCAGAAGGCATCGAAGTTGGCTCTTGGGCGAAGACATTTGTCGACCAATGCTCGCACTTCTTATCAATACTGTCTTTAAAAGCGATTTCACTTCTCGTCTAAACCGACGTCTTGTCATCTAAGGTATGATTGGAGAGTATAAGAAGATTAAGTGATTAATCACTTTCACAAATATTCTAACCTTTGATACGAATAATTTGAGTGTCATTTGGACGAAGAGTTGAGTGCGAGAAGTCATGTATTGTTCGAACCGTTTGTTTGTAAACAAGACAGACATCGACCGCACGACCCGATGGAAAGTTATAAATTCAATCGATAGGTGACTCTGCGGTCGATCACTGGTGGAAGTGCTCTCTTCACTGCTCTGTACGGCTATTACTGAGAGGGCATAGGGTTAGCAACGAGGTCTTCCTCCACTATCACCTGAAGAAATAGCTGGCATATGATGGTAACGATCAATGGTGTGATGTCTGAACTCATCTCAATCGATGTCAACTTCGGTCAACTCGTCATCTCTTCTAATGAATAGCATAGAAACAAAAGGGGACTCAAAACGAGTGCAACGAATGTAACGATAAGTGTGAATGAGTTGGCAATGAAATAGAGATTTGGTTTTGAAGTGAAAAACAAACAAAATTTTTGATTCATTTTTGCAAATCTTGTAAATCAGTAGTGAATTGAATTGCATCTCTTGAGCACTACTTCTAGTGACAAATGGCAGACAAAGAAAAAGTGGTGGCAATAACCGACGGTTTGTATTGACCTCAACGTTGGCCACAATTGGCCACTGATTAATTGTGGCCAAAAGTCCAGACGAAGACGTCCAATGATTAATCTGTTTGTACCGCAGATGATGTGATGAAACGAAAGCTACTGATCGACGGCGACGGCATCGGAGACGACCGCAAAATCACTTTGGCTTTGAAGCAATTTGTCAAATGGTGTCTCACCGAAGACGACACACCGGACGAGAGGTTCGGCCATCACTTGCCTTCGATTGTCTCATCTGTTTGTTTGTCTCTTTGGACAGAGTATTGAATTACGAGAGGATTTTGATCACTTTGTCTCAATGCGAACTCTCGATGAATAAATCGGAACAAACACTTCGCATGATATCCGAAGAGATGACGAATTACGAGAATCTGTACGCAAAGATCGACAAATCGATAGTTGAATGCCAACAGAAACTGATTAAATGCAAAGAAGAGCTGATCGAAGCCAAGAGAGTCCGCAAAAACAAATGCGAATACGAGGCGATGGCCGAAGTGATCGAACAACACTCCGACCGATTGGAGTCGTTGGCCAGACTCCAAGACCTCGAGGAAGAGATCAAACGCCTGCAGCAGACCAAAGACGAGATGCAGAACAAACTGGAGAAACGGAGGAAACAGTTCCACGTCTTGTTGGGCGCCGCACACCAACTGAACCAAATCCTCAACGGTTTGTCTCTTCGGGTCTATAAATATTCTAATCATTTAATTATGATTTATATCTACAGAAGAGACTGAGAATAGCGAAGCGGTCGTCGAATCAGATGACAAATTGGACAAAATGGACATCCAATAGATGTTTAGTTTTTAAATGTTTTTTAATTTCATCTCAATCTGAATGTCATTCTAATCGTACATATACTCGAATTTGATTTTGTTCTGCGCAAAATTGTTTATTTAAAATAACATTTGAATTACTCATCCAATCGATAAACCATTTCACGAGTCAGACATCAAACACTTCGTCCTTGAAGTCCATTCCTTCGACCGAAGACTTGTAGAGACACATGAATTTGACCGCAAAGGTCTCCAAATGGTAGATAGGCTTCGATCCCAATCGCATCCAATGCTCGCAATGAGCCGCCAATGCAATCAATCGATTCTTCATATTGTCGTCCAAACAGTGATTCAACAAATTGAGAGTCAGTTCTCTTATAATCAAATCGTTTGGAACCAAATGTGTCTGAAACTCATACAAAGAGCTCCTGATTTGTGATATTTTGTTCAACGCCTGCGAATCGATAAGTTGTTTGGCCAGTAATTGCAACTCTTGTTTCCACTGCGGCTGCGGACACACCTGACTCCGACTGGACGGCTGTCCCGCTTGTCGTACCCAAAAGGTCTCCAGCATTAGGACCGCTCGACGCAGATTGCGGTCACAGTCGTTGGCAATCTTGTCGGCCATCTCTTGCGGCAAAGTTATCACTTCTTTCTTCGCGATTGTCATCAAAATGCTTGAAATGTCTTCTACTTTTGGTGAGGCGTTTCTTATGAGAAGACATCGTGACTTAACGGCCGGAATTATCGGCGAAGACGACTGTGCGATGAGAATCAGCCGACAAGTGGTCACATACTTCTCAGCGGTTCTTCTGAGCGCGTGCTGTGCCTCGCGGGTCAGTTTGTCGGCTTCGGTGATAATGACCACTTTGAAGGCGTGCTTCTCAGTCAACGCAGTACTAGTGGCCAACTCTTTGATCAATTGCTGGATAACCAGTCGGTCGAAGACATTGGAATCGCTTGGGTTGACCTCCAAATGGTAATTACTGGAGACCACTGTCTGCTCGAATTTGCGGCCGTAAGTGGTCTCAAACTGCTTGTGGTCTAACCGCAAGCGCTCGACACCGGCGCCGAACACCTCCCGAAGTATGGCATAGGCTCTGGTCTTCTTACCCGAACCGGACGGCCCAAAGAGGAGCAGATGAGGGAAATTGCCGGAACTGATCAGATGCTTGAGTCGCTGGCACTGAAGCCGATTGAAGTCACACTTGGAGAGAGTGGTCGGTCGGTGTTTGTCGCACAGCAGAGCCATCGGTCGTATCTTCGGTGCTGTGCCCGCACTGGTCGTCGGCAGGTCTTCGTCGGCTTCACTGATGTTTGCAATGGTTGTGTTTGACAGCGATTGTGTGTTTTGGCGCTCAATAGGAGGGAACCGGGCTTTGAGGCCATCTTCACTCAGATGTTGGCATTTGTTTCTCACATTTAAGCCCTTTTTACACCAATCGTCGGCCATTTGTGTCTGCAATAGTGTGAAACGTATTTCGAGAGATAACCCAAAACTGTAAATAAAAGTCTTTTGAATCTGTTTGTGATCTGCGAATCGAAATCGAGGTATGAATTGAAGCCAAATATGAAATGCAGTCAATCAGTGAATGAGTCGACAATCAACTCATAACTCAAACCTCTGGCAAAGTGAGAGTTAGACTAACTTAGAGTCGATAATCCGATGGATCATTAGTTTTATAATTCAATAGTTTTACTCCACTTTAAGCAAATATTTTAATGATTTTAACCGAAAACGTGTCCAAAAAATTAATTTTCTATTGCTTTGAATCGCGTGTCAGTCGACTCGATGGCCACATCCGAAGCCTACTTCCGCGACAACTCTGTTCTGGTGGCGCCGCAAGAGTATAGAGAACGGTATTTGATAACCAAGAGAGTGATCAACGACTCTCAGGTCTACTACTGTTACGACACTAAAGAGGAGAAAGAGGTTGTCCTCAAAGCAGAGAAGATCGGGAGAAGACAGACCCAACTTTACAAGGAGTACCAGATCTACCAGAAGTTGAAGAGTTGTCATGGCTTCGACTCATTCAAGGAGTACTTCGTCGGCTATAACCACAGATTTATGATATTCGAGAAACACGGCATCGATTTGAGCCGACACTACCGTCGGCAGAGAAGTTATGGCCTCTGGAAGGACAGCGATCTCAATGGTTACGCCATTCAGATGATTGAATGGCTGCAGAAGTGCCACTCCTATGGTATCGTTCACTTGGATCCCAAGCCAAACAACTATGTCCTCGACTCTAATGACCCGACAAAAGTCTATTTGATTGACTTCGACTGCGGCAAAGAGCTGTTTGACAGCGATGGCCAACACATCCCATTGAGAACTGGGTTGTCTAAGAATGAGATCAAAGGCAATCGCGCCTACGTTTCGATACATAGTCACGATTTGGTGGAACAGTCCCGCAGAGACGACATGATATTCTTGGGCTATAGCTTCATATGGATGGCCAGAAACGGTCTGCCGTGGAATAAGAGACAGTCGACAGACTTCGGTTCGCGCGATGACTACTATCAGTACATCAGAGCCGAGAAAGTGAAGTACACTTTCGAAGAGTTGTGTCGATCACCAGAAGGTAAGCCATTCCCTCAACTCATCACTTATATGGAGTATTGCAATGGTCTCGAGTTCGCCGAAGAGCCTGACTATCGCTATTTGATGGCACTCTTCGTCGACTATCTGTGATCCGATCGCTTCGACATCTGTCAAGTGATCTCGTTTTTAATTATCTGCACAAAACTTTCGATTTGAGTACAAATTTTTTAGGTTAAAGAAAGAGAAAGCGAACCTTTTTCAAGGTTTTTATTCTACTTTTAGCAATAAAAATCTGGATTCGTGTTAATTCAAGTTTTAAGCATGACTTTTAGTTGCATGATGTTTGGAAAATGGTTAATTTAGGTTAATTTAAGTCAATTCATCTTTTAATAGAGCAGTCGAACACTTGCTTTCGACTGCAGACCTGTTTTGGTCTTAAATCACATTTTAATTAATGATAATTAGAGTGAAAAAACAGAAAGTATTGCCAAAATAGGATAACTTTACGGGTAATCAGAACACAAATTGCTAAACAAAAAGCCAATGTTTAGTGTAATTGTTTTCCTTTAACTTTGTTGAAAGGTTTTAGCAATTCTTTGATTCGATGTTTTTTAAATTAAACCAATGTTTTGTTAATTATTATTATTATATTATTATTATATTTTGTTGATTTTGTTAATTGGTATTGCCATCAATGATATTCTGGATAATCTTTTTTAAACGTTTACATTAAATTTAAGGAATGATTTTATAGGAATAATTTTTAAATTTCAATTATAATTAGTAATAAATATTCTGTAAGACTAATCAGATTTATATTGTTCGTAAAATTGCATCATTTGTTGTAATAAATAAATAAATAGCTTTATTATTATTATATATAAATACATAGTGTATTTATTAACTAGATTGTCTTCGAATCTTCTCGTAGAGCGCATTCACTTCATCAAGGTCCATAAAACAGCCCTCCAAACGCCTAAACAGTGATAAACAACTCGTTAGTCCATTGATTTCATGAATTTTTAAATTTTGATTTTGCATCAAAACAATAGTTAATTATTACTAGTAATAGAGACATCACTATTGGCTCAGAAGAGCACACCTTTTCTCTTTCAAATGGTCGAACTGTTCCCTCCCGTGAAGTATTCGCCTGTTGTTGAACATCACCAGATCTCCAGGTCTTAAGACATAGCTGTAGACAAGTTCTTCGCTTCGGACTAATTCGGAGAATTTTCTAAATGGAAAATATTGATCAATCAGTGGTGGTTTCGCTGGTAAACACTTGTGTATTCACTTATCGAAAACTCTATCGATATTTAGTCTTCAAAACTATCATCAAAACATGTCTACAAACCTATAAGCAAGATAAAACTTGTCGAGAAGTTTGAGTGGCATGAGAGGCGGTCTCATTGCGATTCTGCTGTAATGTATTTCTTTGATCGACTGGTCGTTGTTGAGCGAAATGATTGGCCACTTCTCTCTATACCAGAGATCGTTTTCATAATCACAATACGAGAAGAGAACCGGGTTTTTGGCCAAAACCTGAAAGAGTTCGGGATTTGTCTCTTTGAATATGTGGGCGCAGTTGAACCCGTCGGCCATTGTGGACGCGCCGCCGGTCGACGCCTGTTTGAGACAATGCAAGAGCTGAACGCCGGGCGACCGCTCCCGATATGGCAGATCGGTGTGAGAGTCGCCGAGCGCTGCCGCGTATGAGGACTCAGTGGTCGAGTCGATGGTAGGACTCAGTGTATAGGCGACGTCGAAAGTGGGTCCGTAACTGGTCTGCCTCTCGTAGCCCATTCTTCGGGCCACTCCCAGAATGGAGTTCTGCTCAATGGGCACATTCTCGAGGAATGCGACACCGAATCGACAAAACGATTCCAAATGACTTGTCAGTGATTCTGTGCTATTCATGAAGTCTTCATAACTTGTGGTCAGACTTTGTTTATTGATTTGATTGGAGTCCCAAAGAAAGACATCTGGTTTGGGAACCATAGACCCATAGATACCGTCCATCGGTGGCGGCGCGCGGTTTACCAGACTTACATCAAACGCATTGTTCTGATTGGCCTCAAAGACATCGTCAAACATCTTAAGCCATTCGACCGAATACTGGCTGATGTGGTCATCTGTCAGACCAGTCCTCCACTGAATCTCAATGGTATCCTCAGACCAATCGATTTTCTCGATGAACAGATCGCCGCCGATGTCTGCGCTGTCGGCCAACTTAGTTCTGGTCACGGGATGCACACATCGGTCGCAACGACACGAGTCTCTCAGCCAATAGGTGTTGAAGTTGAGTGCCTGACCACCACTGAACAGAATCTGAAGGACGCGCTCCTCAGCGAAGAACTTAATGCTTTCAATTGGATACCAATTCGTCGATTCAGTCGATTGCACGACATTTCTCTTGAGAACAGTTCGTTCACTCAATTTGTCGTCAATGCCATTGGCAAAGGTCTTGGGACCGGTCGATGAGGTTGTGCTCGAATACTGGAGATAAGGCACAGATTTGTTATAATTATTAAGAGAGCTGTTGACAGAGCGGGGAATGGATCGGTAGAATCGACCGCATTTCACGACAATTCTCTGCATTTCCAAGATATTCAAGATATTCCGAACTCAATTCGACTCGAATGTAATCGCTAACTAAATGCAGCAAAATATCTAAAATGGAAATAAAAGCCACAATTTTCCACTTTTATAAGATATAGCGAGCAATTGATAATAATTGTGTGCTATTGGCCACGAATTGCCGCTCGAATCGACTGCTATCAGCTCTGACCCAATGGCTTGTCTGACGACTGCACGTATGAAAACATTCCCGTTTTGACAAACAATGATAAGAGTTATAAAAATTTAACTCAATTTCCGAATTCCGATAAAACATATCCTTTGGTCTGAACTGTCGTTCAGTTGTGAGACTATTTTCGAGTCTCTTATCTCTATCTCTAAATCTATATCTTTGGTGGAGACTAATCATAAACCGATTGTTTCATGAGTTACTTCACGTACTGTGAAGACTGTACTCACTTCTCATATCACATCGCAGTCCATGAGATTAGACGTTATATAATTTGCTGCAATCACTACAGGTATGACTCGTAATGTGTATGAGATATCAATTATCTCTTCATTGCACTCCGGGTCGGGTTCGCTACAAGAATACTATGTAATCATTCGTTTTATGAATTTTGAATTTTTCACTCACTATAGGCATAAATGAGCTCTAAATTAGTCTTAAATAAGTCTCTCTCTCTCTCTCTCTCTCTCTCTCTCTCTCTCTCTCTCTCTCTCTCTCTCTCTCTCTCTCCCCTACTTGTTCTTCTCTCCCTCCCTCTCCGACCTCGCCTCTAATGGCTTCGAATCCGATGTCAATGACACCGCGCAATGTTGTGGTCGAGTAGTATCACAACAACTGAGCGCTCAATGCACTCGACTATAACCAAAAGGACTAATATCTGCACAACTGTTACAACAAAATATACTTAATATAAAACACGTATCGCTTTCCTCTGACTGTATTATCTGCACAACTCATCATTTTTTGCCAAATATAACCAAATAGAGACTAACCTCGAACACACAAAAAAACTTTTTATCTCAAACTTCGTTTCCTTCTGTGCAAACGGCTTCTGATTCCCATTGAAATGTGAGACCAAATACCAATTCTTTGGGCATTCACTGACTTCGAGCTCGATATTAGCAAAACCCACCATTAATTGCCAGAACAGTCAGCTTTCGGGAAGTCTGTGTCAGATCGTCGACGATATAGAGTTAAGACAAGCCTTCGATTAATTGATAATTTAGACGAATGGCCGCACTCTTGGGCCACCGTATAATTAGCAATGCCATTATTGCCAATTACAACCATGCAAAATTCCGCTTTGCGATCAGCCCGTTTTGGGTATGATACGCTAATGACGCCAATTGGCCAAGGTCAGATCGCTCGGCTCATGGCTGTCACTCTAAATCTTGTGTTTTACGACTTGATTACTCTAAACAATTAGTCGGAAGACTGTATGAGTCTCTGCAGACAAATTGTAAACGAGCACAGGCGACAATGCATTTACTCGCAAGGGTGCCCTCACTCGCAGATAGTTCGCAGATAGTGATCATGGCACATAAACCTGATCGTGGCACTCATCAAACGAATAATTATCGCCGAAAATGTGTTTTTATTGATAACAGAAACTAATTTAAATTCAATTCAGACCTTCGGCTAAAAGCAAGCGACGGAGCGATCGAGTGAAGAGTGGAATTGATAATTGTTTCGTGAGATCTAGCAATTAAATACTGGCTCTCAACCGGTGTTTTGTAAATTCAATTCATATTTAATTCGTCAAAATATTAATCATTCGATACTTTCATAACGGACTGCAAGTGTTGATAACAGTAGTGTTAACACGAACTGCTCGTCTGATCCGAATATCGGAGCGTTTTGAGCAAGATAAGAATGCAGAGTATCGAATGTTGTAGTCGGAAAAATGTGCCAGTCACAAAGTTATGACTAAGCATAGGAATGTAGTAAACATCCTGCTAATTATGTATAAAACAATCATGTTACTATGCTCTATACGTTCTGTATTAATCATGTAATTTCAGTCTAGTCCTAGTCATGTAACTGTGCACAGTGTCTCAATAAATGTTCTAGCTAATTTTCTATCACCATTTAACCAATGTCTACAATGTGGGCAGTATTTGGCAATAATTTTCAATATAAACATTCGTATGAATCGATTGAAGAGTGGATTCCGAAGACTCGAGAGTCTCGAGTCGAGACATGTCTGACCCAAAAGAGTGAATACTATTCGTTAAAACATCTGTTTATTTGTTCAAAATTGTTCATTGAATGCAAGACTTACATGATATCCAAGTTTACAATTAAAAGATTTTAGTATTCAGTAAAGTATTAGTTGTTATGATAATAGCCAATAATAATGAGTCTGAAGTTAGACCTGAAAGTTGTCGTTTCATAGCCACTGTTTGCTGTGCCCTAACTCTAGTCGTTAATTAACGTCATGTCATAAGAAGTTTATTTGTATTCACCTTTAATTACAGTCAAAGAGAAGGAAAAACTTTGAAACTTTGATTCGTGAATAAAAAAGACAAATATTTGGCTCTCAGTCTCAGCTCAAACACTGAGCTCTCGGTTTAGTACATAATCTCATATATAATAATATATACGCTTATATACACTCATATATGGCGTATATGTGTATATATAACTCGATTGTAAACTGAATACGAGTCCAGAGGACGGGTCCGACCGTCAGATCCGGTCCGCGACTGCACTCATATGTCATCATTAAAACGTGTTATCAGTTAATCATATAATCATATGTTTTGTGTGTAATTATGCTTTTATACAAATTTTTATATCAATTTTTGGAGTTTAGAGGAAATCGCTATTCAAAGAGCAATAAATACAAGAATCGAATCGAATAATAGAAATATATATTAAATGAGTTTAAATTATATTTTAAATAATAATCAAAATTATTATTATTAGAATCTCTTTCTCTCCAATCTCTCTAATGATTATGCATTCGATAGATAACTACAGAAATCATGTAATAAATTATAAATCCGATACAAAATCATGACCTTGCTTAAAATAGTGCTCCGGATTATAATCGAAACGACAAATAACTTATATATAATACTTTGTAATAATAAATGCTCTGGCATAAAATCAAAATGTAAAAATAAGATAATAATAATAATGGCTATAATGAAATGGCTCAAAATTACAACTAAACATGGTGAAAAACAAGAGATGCGTATAATAAATGAGCGAATATTACATCGAATTAATTACAAGAATACGAAAAATGATATTTAATTGCAATACAATTAAATGGTCTAATGATCGGGTCATGCAATGGTTGGGCAGCCCTGAGAGCCCTATCTTTCTCTCACTCACACTATTATATAAAAACAATCTTGCTCATTCGCTCATTCGCTCGCTTGGCTTATTATTCTTCTTGTCTCTAACATTGTCAGTGAATAAATAAATATTAATAACCTGCTTAACAAATATAAACCACGAACTTCTCGAGTCTTTGTACAAAAAAAGAAGATCAAAAGTACTTTTTGTTTAGTATCTCACAAAGAGATGGCTAACTCTTACCTTCACTTCTAAACTGTGTCTCGTCTTTAAAGATCAGTTAAGTTACTCATAATCTCAATAATTGTGGATTAAATATATATTTGTTTTTCATTCGTCGGAAAGAAATCCTAATTAAGTATCAAATAATAATAAAACTAATCTTAAGATTCAATACAATTTGTGATTTTTATGGACAGAATATTCTTCGCTAAAAATAAAAAACATTTGTTCTGAAAGTTTTGTTTTGTTTGAGTCAATTACTGAGCAATTAATTCCATCATTACTTTAAATGCATTAATAGTTAATATCATTTACGAAGTCTTACTTTTGTTACGTTTAATTAGATTTGTGTCTAACTCGCAATCAATTGATCGATCGGTTCCGTTAATTGTGCTTAAATTCAGAGGACATTAATCATAATGAAAGTGAGTTATGGTTTCCAATCGATTATCTGCTTCTCAAAGGTTTGTACATTAATTAGAAGACAGTTGTCTTGGCTTCGGATGACAAGTGGTGTACGTCTCGGATCAGATCTACTATTCAATTGTCGACGTCTCGCCCGTCAGACCGCTGTGACGCGAGTCAGCCGTTTCAGTCAATTTTCCGCTTCGTCTAAGTGCTCCTTCTCCTCGGCGATCGGCGAAGTGGCCAACGGGGCCAACGGCTGCGACTCTGCGTGGTCGTCGCCGCCATCCAGGTTCTCCCGTCGGGCGCGGCCCTGACAGGTGCACACCGAGACCAGTGAGTCGCGGAACTCGGGCTCAATGGCCAGACAGAAGAGCGGGTTGAGAACGAGCGGGACTTCTTGTACGGTATAGCAGACGAAGACTATCCACTCGTCGAGTTCGATGGAAACGAGTTTGAAGTAGAGATTGGTTTGGAGTATATAATAGGGGAGACTAAGCAAGAGGTGAATTATGATTATGGTTAGCGTGTAATACAGGGCTTTGCGGCGGCGCTCTATGAAGGCCTGGCTCTCGTCGTTGTCGGGAACCATCTTGCGCTTCACCAGCAGTACTATTGCCAACAGAAGTTTGATCACAAATGGCCCGATATATGAGACTAAGAAACGGATGATTGTGTGCAGTTCTTCGTAGGGGAACAGGAGGTCGCGGAAGATGA
This sequence comes from Scheloribates latipes, assembly GCA_034698225.1. Taxonomy (NCBI): domain Eukaryota; kingdom Metazoa; phylum Arthropoda; class Arachnida; order Sarcoptiformes; family Scheloribatidae; genus Scheloribates; species Scheloribates pallidulus. The sequence goes on along the minus strand of JAQGBE010000004.1, from coordinate 40,664 downwards.
CGATGAAGGTGAGGAAGAATGAGCCCAACCAGAGAAGAACACTCAACACAATGGCGTTGGCCTTCGCGCCGTAACAAGACTTGTAGCAGTGGGCGAAACAGGTGGCGAAGAAGCGGTCGAACACCATCAGCGTGAAGAAGAGTGAGGTGGTGGGCAGTCCCATCTGCGGGATGCTGGCCACCTGGACAACCTCCTTGGGCAGGCCGTACGTCTCGTTGCGGTAGTCGTAGCCGAACTCCTTGAGTGACCAGAGCGTGACGTCGAGCAGATCGATGAGGAGAGCGACGCAGACATTGATTACGTAAACACCCAATCGATTGGTTATGATATTCGAGCACTTGATGTACACAAAGATGAGTAAAGAGTTGCCGATCAGACCTAATCCGAGTAACACCAGACGGAAGATGAGGACCGCCTGCTTCACGTTGGCCGGCGACTCGTCGTACGGTAATCCGTGGCCCGAGCCGTTCGACAGAAGCGTCTGGTTGTAAGGGTCGTCGCTGATTCGGTCCATTGGGTCCGTCCCGTTGTACTGGTTGTAGTTGTACTGGTTCTCAGCGAGGGTCTGATTCATAGCCACCAAACTCATTGTCAGACGATTTTGGTGCCAATTGTTGCCAACAGTTATGCACTAAATTGGACTCAATTTCATCGGAACGGTAGGAACGGAACGGAAGGCAGAGGTTGCCGAACGAAGTTCAATCACTTGAGGCTATTATTCAGATGTTATACAATGTCTTCGCGATATGACATCAGAAGAGATGCGCTGATGGCATACAACTGGTGACGGAGACTGACAGCGCTGGCAATCACTGGAATCACTGCAATCACTGCTTCAATGGTAAGGACTGGTGGCGATGGTATGGCTCTTGGCTGTTCTGTGCTGTGTGTCTGTGTCTGTGTCAGAACAGTGGATACAGAGTTACAGCAGAGTTGAACACTTGAACAGTGGATACTCTGAAGTCTGAACTTGTTTTGTCAGTTCAAACAATTTGAAGGCAACGCAAAACCAATTGTACGGATAGAGTGGTTGAGAGCCGTTCTCTGCCTCACTCGCAGCACAGGTTCAGTCAGTCAGGACTGACTGTCCACGCAATGCAGTGCAGTGTCGCTAAAGAGTGACGACGATTAGAAAAAATCCATTTGAAGCTTATATTTAATCAGAGGTACGAACTGTGGTGAAGAGCACCGGAAGTGTTGGACAGTGACAATAAAAAATAAAAGAAGCAGAGAAGGGCTTTGGAAGAGAGGCGGAGAAGTGAAACTGCAGTAACTGATCGGTTCACTTGTTTTGTTATGCAATGCCGCGCCCAACACAACACAACATAGACCGTAGACACAGACACAGTACTCCTATCCACTCCACACCACTCGGAGCACGACTGGCGAAGAGTGAGAACAGCTCTGAACAGCTCTTGTGCTCACTGTCACTCAGCTCTGGTGAACAGCTTTGGTGTGTGTGAGCAGACCAGACCTACCAGAGCCAGACCCAATACCCAGACCCAGACCCAGAGCCAACTCGCACAGCACAGCAACAAATGTCCTGCGTTACCAGCGGTCCGTGCGATTGCCAGCACAGGCAGAGCACAGCTCCACAGCCCCGACACCACAGTTAATGAGTGAGGAACAGCGTTCAGAGCGAAGGGTCGCCACTATTATCGGCCCTCACCGTCGCTGTTGGCTCTCAGGCTCTCAATGACTGACTGCTCCTCTCGTTTGACACCAGACTCGCAGCCAATATCTGACAGACTTTAATATTTATCTCTTGTAACGGACTTTCAGTGTTCACTGAGAGGAGTCTGGTTGTGATGGTTGTGATGCTGTGCTCACAACAGTAGTCCTCTTCGCGGCGAAGCTATTGCTGCCTAATATCGATCGGTTTGTGGACATTACCACTACTGGTATTAGGGGTAACGCAGGAGTGACACAACCGGCGAGACTCGAGCAGAGACAGGGATAGGGATAGACATAGGGATCGCAATCTGGCTCTGCTTTGGGGCCAAAATGTCAATCGACTCACACTTTTGTTGCATTTGAGATCAAATTGTTGGCCAAATGCACACAAAAACTGTTTTAATCTCCGCCAATATTTTGGTGTCTAATCACAAAAACGAATCATTAATTTTTATTCTCTCATCAATTTTTAATAACTTTTTTATTAGTCGACTCAATGCATAGATCGGATCGAATGGCGTTCCCTTCAGACCCGACCGCTCCTGTCGTTAGTAAACTCACTCCAATTGATTGCCGAAAATAAGTAATGAAAAGACAGTTAAACATAATTTATAGCCGAATGTAATTTAGTTGAAGACAAGGGTCCACTCGCGGCTCAATTATCTAGTAATAGAGTGTAAGTCCGTTAATACAAATCGGCAATGAATCGGCCGAAATGTGCTTCCGTGCGGTTGGTGTGAGTGCGAGTGTGTGGTGTGTGCTATGGTATGGTATGGCCTAATGTGCTGCACAATGGCTTCGCTCTAATGATAGTATCGCACGCATTGGTGTCACGCCATCGATGCTATGGCCAGAGCTGGCGAGCGATCGCTCCGTTTCTTCGGACCATTTATTACGATGGATATAGATATTAGAGGCGATCGCACAACGCATCCAACAGATTATGCCTGACATTCATCAGCTATGATCTGGGATGTGCTGGCAAGGGATGATGAGACGAGACGGCGGACGGTAGGCCTCGCGCACGGAATTAACAACATTACCATAAGTAAGAGCAGTGGAGAGTAAGAGCAACCAATTCTGTTGAATCAGATGCCAGTAAAGTAGCACTCGTTTCAAATATCGATTCCTCATCTGCTCTTGACTTGCATTGCATTGCTGTGCTGTGTTGTGGACAGTGTGTTGTGCTGTGCACTCTGCAGACAAAGTACAGGCCATTCGGGTATTGCTCACAGACTCAGACGGAGACTCAGTGGCAGATCGTTGCGAGCCTTTGCCGTCTCCGCCGCCCATCAGAACCGAAACCATTGAAACTATCATTAAATGGCAATCGAAGTGCAGAAGTGACGCCACTTCTTGTGTTGGATTCGTTGCATTCGTTCCCCTTTTTATTTACAATTGAATTGAGAACTCGAATTGAGAACTCAATGGCAAACTAAACTCAAATCTATTGTATTTTACACATCAATTGATGGATACATTTCCTGAAGGATTAGCAGCGACTCGACTCTGCAATCACTTGTTTTCATTTAAAACAATGTTTCGATTGATGTGTTATTTCAGTATTGTTTTCATTGTTTCTGATTTGTGTCTCATCGCAGTCAGTGATCAATGGAAGTGGTGTTCGCACTCAACCGGCCATTAGAAGACCCGGTGTTTGCATTGTTGGCACTCATGTGTCCACTAATTCACTGCATTGTCATCGATGGCCATAAAAACGTCGGCACTCTTTAGCCCATTCGTGATCCAGGCATTAGATTCTGAGACAGTGTTTGCAAACCAAATGAAATTACGGTTCAATTCTTATCACAAAGCCATTAGTGGAGACCATTAGGTCTCGAAATGAATATATTAGCCAAAAAAGTATCTATGAAAATGTTTGCCATCATTAGGCGACCAGTTATTCTCATTGACGATATGTAGTCTCTCTATAATTTGTATATAAAACACAAATTGTATAAAAATATATCCTTTTTTTATACGAGCGAGTCGTGTCGTGTAATGAAAGCGAAGGCAATACCAGTTTATTGTCGTCTTTCTTATGCTATGTTAGACATATAGCCTGTGCTCTGCAGTCGAGGCCATCGATCCCTGAAATTCACATTTCGCTTGAGAGCAGAGCTTCCTTTGAGTCCATTGAAGGCCATAATAAGTGAATAAATCTTTGGAAAAATCGATTTTTTGGCAGTTTTTCTAATTAAGTTTGCGATCGATTGAAAACTAAACTAATTATTAAAATAACGACAATAGAAGTGAATTATAACTCAATTCAGTCAGTTATGGCATCTGTTGTGCCGACACATACCTCACGACCGAACCGAACAAAATATTTATTTTATTAATTATGTTAATTGAAAAAAATTTCTTTCCATTCGCCAAAACTCTTATCTAAACGATCGCTCGACTAAACTCGCGAATGGACTCAAAATCTGGTAAACAATGGAAAAATTCTTGCATTTTATTGACGCCTCTCTAAAACGGTTTATTCGAAAGTGTTATCGATTTTTTGCGGAGAGACGGAGAGAATAATTAATGTCTATAGCAATGCATTTCTTTATTGATTTTGTCGACAAAGAAAGCCTTCGAATCAATCGAACAAATCGGTGTGATTTCACATTTTTATGTCGTCTCCTGTGCTCTGAGTTTCAAATCTATTTAACATTCAATAAAACCGAAGTAAAAAAAATACGTTACGCAAGAAAGTAGTCGTCTTTTGGGAACATTTCCTCTAATTTTATCGGAATATTCGTAAATTTTATGGACTGTTTCGCATCAAATGTCACAAACAGTCATACCATGTCTTCATTTCACAGTCAAACTCCACTTGAAAATCGATATTCACTAGAAAAGTGGCGAAACTTTATGACATATCAGTTAATACATAAATAGATGTATTAAACGAATTAATATATTTGTCATTTATATTAATTTAATGCGATTTTGTTTCACAGAATAATTCAGTCAAATCGAGTCGAGTCGAGGCTTATGTCAAACGTTGAGCAATAAATTATTTATAACAAGAATTTCCTCTTATTTTCCTCTTATTATCCGCTTTATTGATGCCTTTTACGGCAATTTTGGCCTCAAATCTGAGATAACTGGTCGACACATCAGATCACGACTTGTATGGCCACAGAGATCAGTGCAATCCTGGGGCACAACTCCGACCCAACCGATCGGCGATCCCTTTAAACAGTTAATTCCTCCCACTATTGCAGTGCTCGCGGATTAAACCAAATATTTTCTTCGGGATTACTCAACGGTTCGCCAAATACTGGAAATCCTTTTAATGAAAATCTGTTCACTCATTGCAAGTGTCGGATAAGCCGTCGACTGAGAAACCGATGCAATGAAAGCAAAAACAGATTAAATTGCGAATCATTTTTGGGAATCCAATCGGTTTTTCCATTACTTTCGGTCGGTTTAATCAGATTCAGTGTCGCATCGATTGCTAAACTCGACTCTTAAATATATAATTAACCAAAAGTTAAACAAATTAGTGGAAAAAACAAGTGAACCAAAACGATAATTAAATAAAGACTTATTCGGATTATATTTTATTATTCCTAACCATTTTGATGCATAACAAAAGCGTTTCTCAATTATCGTCCGACCATTGCTATCGTCGTTTGACTCATCCCAGACGTGACACTCACACCAGAGATCCCTTCCTCTCGATGTCTGCCATTGATTGCACTGATTGACAGCTTATGGTCTAATTAATTGATGTCATGTACAGATGAAAACTTGCAAATCCCGAGTCAATCGATGGATCAAAAGGGAACAAAAGCCATGTCAAAGCGATGTCGAGTCCAATACAGACCTGCGATACACCAAAACCGAGTCATTTGGCGGTCGAGAGTCTGAGCCAACAGTTTTGGCAGATATGATGACTAACCAAAGAGTGGGACAAACTATGCATTTATTAAGCATTTGTTATCGATTTTGTTGGAGTGACTCAACATCACGGATGAAGTGCTCCTCCGATGTGATGTGTGCTCCAAATGGACAGACAATATGCACCCAAAACATTGACATTCACTCCATTGGCTCAAAAATTTTATGGTCTCTCATATTGTGAACGCGAAAGTTGTTCGTGAATTATAGCCGAATAGGAGTGACATTCGTTTGATGTAATTATTTTAAGTCTATCCACACATTTGGTCCATAAATGCCTGTTTTCGTCGCTCATCTCAGAGGAGATGACGGCCGGAGACGAAGAACAGACCCAATAAAGCATTCGACGGCTCATCTGTCGCTTCGATCCAATCGTTTATTCAAAGATAAGGCGATAATTCCGATGAGATTTCTGTTGGGATTCTTGTAATGAATTAATGTTTGACGGACTGAGAGCTGGTCTCAGGTCTGAGGCGAGGGTCGGCTCTGCGTTCGTGCCTTTCGTTTGGCAGCAAAACAAATAAATTGATTATCCGTTGCCTTCATTTGTCTCTCCATTTGTGGCAAAATATTAAACTAATTTGTTTGATACAAAAATATCTTAAATAAGCGAATCAATCAAATCGTGTCATTAATATCAATGATCCGGATCACAGCTTTCCAGGAAAGTGACGTAAACTGGCCGTTACGTGCATTACGTTCAGTCTAATTGAGGATTATTCTTCCCAAAATGAGCAAGTAAATGATCACTCATATATAATTAGCGGTATGATTGATGGCGTGCATATATTATCAAGCCAAATCTATCAAGATGTAGCGTTCCATCAGTTTTGACAGCCTCGCTAATAACTATAAACTTGTCTTCAATTTTTCGATACCATTTCGTTAGAGATTTAGAAGCAATTTTCCACTGAATTAGAAGAGTTAGCTCATTGAGGGAGCGCAGGGAAGGCCCATCGTCAACCACCATGGTGAACCACCTTGCTAATGTTGCTAATGTGGCACAACGTCGCTAATGTTGGGCTCAAAGTATTAGACAACTGGAAAAACAATAATCCTTTCGGAAACACTTTGCACTCAATGTCTGCACATATTGTTATGTAAGCATCACTTATGTAAGCAATCGTTGAGTAAAGTGTTTGTAGTATTTGTTTAAATAGTTTTGATTGAAATGCAGTTATAGTTAGAGTCGGAGAACATAAACGCATTGTTTTATCGCCAAAAGTGTGTCATTAGAGTCACATCTGAGACGCGAATTTAGTGCAAATCGATTTCAACCGAGAGTTCACTCTTGAAAACCGTATTTCTAAACCTCTCGGCAAACAATGGGCGAAGTCTTCGAGACAACAGCCGTTCGACCACTCATTCAGTCCGAAAAATAACAGAAATTTAATAAAAGCCGTGGAAAACGATATATTTGAGAGTTGGGTCGCCAAAGAGCCATAAATTGTTTGCTCTATTATCACAATTCATCATTCAATTCAAGAGATGCTAAAAATAGATTATTTTTTGGATTTTCTTCTTTCTTTGGATGAAAATGATAGCCATTTGTGCGGAGACGACGACAGAACAGTGTTATTCAAAACAGAGTTAATATTTATTGCGAAGGTTTGTTTGCAATGAATCAAAAAGTTGATGCTTTTATTCGCTTCCAAAGAGATTATCGCCAAATGAAAGGCAAGAATGCCATCGAAAATACGAACCGAAGGCTGACTAGAAATTCGCGTTTCAGTCCGTTTCCAGTATTTCGATAATTACTTCTCATCTCCTTATATATCATAAGACGAACAAAAAGTCATTTAATTAAAATTCTTTGACTCTTCGTTTGGCTAAAGCGTTGATGTAATTAATTAAAAGCGAATTGTTTGCGATGAATATTAAAGCCAAATAAAGTCATTGAATAAACATTCGACTCCTAAGGGAAAGTCTTAGCCATTGTCTTACGGAACAAACGACTGACTCCGAGACCAATCAAATTGGATCATAAGTCACGACAAAGTTTTTATTACAATTTTACTCTTTGATGGCACAAAAACTCCAAAATCAGTGCCCATTCTGTTGGTTAAACAAAAACTGAAGGCTATTGTGAGCACCGGTTTGTCGATCGTGAATGCATTGCCTGGTTTAGGGGTCAGGTATGCGGAATAGAGACACGAATCGGAGGAATCGGTTATCAAACGCTTTTTGATAACAGTGTTCTCCCAAAAAGGAATGCCTTTATTGATGAGAAAATATTAAAAACAAAAGTATTAAAAGCATTGAATCGCTTGAAGTGTTTGTAATGTTTGCAATGTTTGATCGATTATTGCAATAGACGTTAATCAATGCTAATTCACTCCATTATTATGCATACAAAACGAGATAACTATCTGTAGTGAAGTGCGTGACCGCTCTGTCCAGACCTTGAGTTCCGAACATATCGTGGATTTAATTACATTGTTTTGCCGACCGATCCGAACCATTAAAGTGCCTTAAATTGTAGTTTATTTTGCTTTGCGTTCAGTTATCTCTGGATTTAGTGAAGAAAATGTCCGATAAAACCAAAATATATGAGTCAATCAAAAATTGATGATAACTTGTTTGGCGAACCTCTCACTCGAACCAAACAAATATCAGCGATGCTCTACAAATATTTCAGGAGATGGTCGTCGGTGTGGGAGAGGGAGGAGAGAGTGACAAGAAGAGTGTTATAGACATTCAGTCAATAACAGTCTTGGTTTCTGTAAATAAGTAGAAAGAGAAGAGAAATTTAATGAATAAGTTTGAGTCTGAGTCGAGTCGAGCGATGGCTTACATTCAAGTCAGCCGTTCGTCTGATCTCTCTTTAAATGCAATAAATATCTGATTCTAAGAACTTTTAAAATGAGACAGCAATGGATTCTTTTAGACTCTTGAGCTCAGAGGCTCTTCGTCTCTGCCATTTCTTCATTGGCGACGCTCTGAGCGGTTCGCGCAAAAAATTCAGTTAAAAAGGATCAGACGTTCAGTTGTTTGCGAACAAAAGCATATCTTCTTCAGTGAAGAACAGAGAGTTCTGTTTAATGTATCGGAAGGCCATTAATGCAGATGTCATTCGAAAGACTCAACTGATACACACCACCAAAGATGACCTGTCGGTCCGGTGTCTGTCTGACAGCACACCACTACCATCACCACCACCACCAAGATCACTGCCAAGATCACCACCACTACAACATGTTCTGGTGTGAGACAGACATTCAGTCAGATCTTATTTCCGTGAGATTGTGCCACAAATTAATTAATTTGATTCTAAGGCAGACCAAAGACCTCTTTCATCGTACGTCTGTTGAGAGGACTCAATGTTCGGTCGCCTTTCGAGTCAATTGTGTTTCGATTACACGCTTTGATGAGAAATTGAATTAACAGAACAGAATTCTAACGAAATATAATTTGGTTTTGTAGTGAAATTCAATTCCGAGTTCTTTCGGATAATTCGATTGTGAGGTCTGAACACTAATGAAATGCGTGTTTACATAAACCGATTCAATATTGAATATTTTAGAATTGAATTCTCTGCTGAGGTCTCAGATGTTTCCAAATGAGTCTGAATTGCATTCCTTATTAAATAAGAATAGATTATTAAAATTTTTGCGATGAAAGTATGATTTTAACAAAATTATAGTCCAATTGAAAGCTGATTATAAGCAATAAATTGTGTTATCGAGTCAATCCTCAATCTATTGAATTTCAATTTTCACACAAATTCAATGTTCGATAAGAATTGTGAAGAGAGGGGAAGGGATGGCGAGAATAGACGTGGAGAGAGAGAGAGAGAGAGAGAGAGAGAGAGAGAGAGAGAGAGAGAGATCCAGGGAATATCAATGGGTTTGATGTTCCTCTAAATATAGTAGCATTTTATTGATTGCTTGCCACGACTCAGATCTGAGAGCGTCTTATTCTAAACTGTTATATCATTTATGTGTATATTGAAAGCGAAACATTCAGTCCGTCAGACATAACATAACGGTTCGGATAATCCATGAGAAGAGAGAGAAGTGTTTGAAATGGAAATAAAACAGAACTCAAGAGAACGGATGGCTTTGGAGTGTGTGCGGGGCTAATGATCGGTGAGAGTCGACACTAGACCTCACACAAAATTGATTCTTGCATTTCGACGAATGCCTGCTTTTCGTTGGCAGATGTCTCGAAATTAATTGAAACGATTTTTCATTTCAAGACTTCTGTCAAAAATCAATTCACTAGTAAAATATGAGCGAAATCGCAATTTTAATTGATTGGAACCGTCGAAAGGCATTCCCAACCAATCATATTCTATGCGCTCAGACGACACGCGAACCGATGGCGAGGAGTGTCAGGAATTAGCTTAAGTGATGTCTCCATAATTGTCAGACAATCTGCTAAACAAAACAGAGGACTGACTCTCAGAAAGCAATTTGTTTGGAGAGAGATGTCAATGAATCTCAGGATCTAATGAATGTCGGATCCGAACCGATCGGATCTCTAGTGAGAGACCTCTCCGCCAATGGATACAACATTTTGTATATTTATTTTACAAAATTTACAAAAATGTTTGTTTAAATAGCATTTCAAACAAATAACAGATTGTTTTGACAGAAGTCTTAATGTAATAACAATTATATGGTTTGTCATCCAATCGATTGTAAACACGATTTTTGGTCAATAATTAAATGAGTCTTTAAATAGAGAATCGAAACTATTTTTGACGCTTTTCGATGCCGACAATCAGTCGCTTGGCCTGCAAGAGACCTCTGCCCTTCGAGTAGATCACCGGCACATCCGTGTTGGCCACTCGGAAGAAGCGGAACTTCTGCACGATCTTAGCCAACGCCAGTTTGGCCTCGAGTAGAGCGAAACGCATTCCTATGCAGTTTCGGGGCCCGACTCCGAACGGGATGTAAGTGTAAGGAATAATTGAATCGCGGTTTTCGGGCAAAAACCTTTCGGGTTTGAACGAAAAAGGCTCAGGGTAGAACTTGGGGTCGTGGTGGATCGCGTAGACCGGGATCTCGGCGATCACTCCCTTCTCCAGTTTGAATCCGGTGTCGCCCAGAATCACGTCATCCATGGCTTCGCGTTCCAGACGCAGAAGTGGCGGATAATTGCGAAGAGTCTCTGAGACGACGGCATCGAGATATGGCAGTCGTGAGAGGACCTCGTAGTCGATGTCTCCCTTGTCGTTGAACGCATCCTTCGTCTCTTCGTACAACTTCTGCTGTACGTCCGGATGTAACGCCAGTTCGTAAGTACAATACGACAGAGTCGTGGCAGTCGTCTCGAATCCGGCGATGAAGAATAGGAAGCATTGCGCCAATATTTCATCCTCGGTCAATTTCTTCTCGAGCACATTACTGAAGGCCTGTTTGTCAGCCTTCAGTTCGTCGGCGCCTTCGTTCACGTGATGTGCTTCGTGTTCGTCGATGTCTTCTCTGACGTCGGTATCACTTCTCTCCACATCGATCAGCAGCTGAAGGAAATCCCTGTGCTTTTGGTTCTTGTCTTTTCTCTCTTTGATTATTTTTGAAGCGAAATCAATGAAAAACATGGAATTATCTGATCCACTGATGAAAGTTCGAATCTTTTGAATCCTGGTGATGAATGTGGGCAGACCCATGAGGACGACCAGCTTCCAGAGTGGCATGGTGAAGATGCGAGTGGCCCGAGTGGTGAACTCGTTGTTCGGGTCTTTGTAAGTGTTGGTGTTGGAGGCGAACGCACATCTGGCGATCACATCCATGGTATACAAGCCGTACAGCGCCTTGACTTCGACCTCATTCTCTTTGGTTGCGATGCCGTCGATGTGTTCAATGAAATCAGTCAAACATTTGTCGATAAGTGAATACATTTTCTTCAGTTTGCCCGAAGTGAACGCCGGACTAGCGATGGCTCGGATTCGCTTCCAGTCGTCGTCTCTGGCGCTGAACATTATCTTCGAGAAGACCTTATGTCGAGAAGCGTTTTCTCTTCGGTTTCTGAACGAACTGAAGTCTTTCACCATTATTTGCTTGACTAGTTCGGGATCGGCAATCGTAAGGCCCGGTTTGTCGCCCGTGTATACTCTGATTGATTCGACAAATAGATTATTCCAAATTGCAATCACCAATCAACTTGCAGAGACTTACCCGAAGAAGCGGCCGTATTTCTCGTACCATTCCAACTCGACATAAGGCCGAGGCTTGAAGACTGCGGCCAATATATTGCCGAAGAATGGAATCGGCGGCGGAGTGACCACATCGCGCGACTTCCAGTAATTGAAGACTCGCTTCCATTTGCTGTGACATTGAAATGCAATCGAATTAATTTAAAATTTCCAATGAATATAACAAATGAACGGAACATAAAAGTGAGGGAATGTCTGTCTGTCTGTACTCACATGTAGTAATAAGTGACGACTCCAATGACCGCCGATAAGACGAGCCATTGGTAGCGACCGCAGAGGTCAGTCAAGAAACAGGTCATTGTGGAGAACAACGAGAGACGAACTAAAGGTTTTCAGTGAATAATAACGCCTTTTATTATATGGAATACTTCTCTCGACTGCAATGATGTCATTAAATATTTAGCCCTAACTCTGATTAGATTTGGAAAAGTTTGATATCATTTATACCTACGATAGGTCTGAACCTCTCGTTTGTCAGTCGAGTGCAAAATTGAATTAGCCTTGAAATGAGTGCGAGTTTGGACAAATTAGCTAATCTTGCTCAGTTGTTGCGCCAGTCACTCGTCTATTGTCATTTCAGGCATCGCTGTTATATTCGATATATTAATACAAATCAAATCGATTACAAATATGAGTGGAAAATGATAATCACGATCGTTGGACTGAAAACTGCATGTAACCAAGCACCTCGCTTGCTATTTAGTTCAGTCTGATTCAGTCTGATCTTGTTCATTTCACGATCTAGTCGTTGCCATTTTATTCCACTCCAAAAAATGCAATCAATTCTCTAATTTTCATTAATAATTAGTGAAAATCTGATAATAAACTAATCATAGTTTACACGAGTGTTGTCTGGCTTTGGTTTCATAGAGGGTTGGGTTCGGAATACCAGACCAGAGCTGAGCCGCCATTCCAGGGGTTAATAGCATTTGACAGAAATATTAGGATTTATTTGAATCCGAATCACGTAATTGCAGTCACTCTCCGACTATCAAACAAATTGTTTCACTAATAATAACAATAAAAACTTTTTCGGGACTCTAATGAAAAATAAATTCTAATTTCAGACAATAATTGCATTCATAATAAATGAATAAATTTTCCGATTCGTCTGATATGAATGGTTTGGACAGTGAGCGCCAAATGTGATGATCGGGAGCTCAGTCTAGACGCCAGAGACGAGACACTCGGATGACAACCGAACTGCGAACCACTCGAACATTCAATTAGTCTCTTGTGATTCCAATGATTCCAATGGCGTCTCCAAAGAAGCAGATATTGGTCTTTCAATGCGATCTGAATATGAATCGAGCGAACAGTCGGTGCAGAAACGGCCGGATTTGGCCATCAATTCCATTGAATAGTTGTTTATTTGCAGATCAAAGAAGACATTTAAACAATAGGCTAATGAACTTTCATAGAGAGACAGAGTTAATTGATTTAATGGCCTGACTCGTCCTCACTGATCATCATCACTGGCATTCATCTCCAGACACCGTGAAGAGGCCATACTCGGCAATATATCCTGTCTGCGAGTTCGCCCAACTTTATCCGGACAATAGACGAAACCAATGTCACGAGTGATGTCTCAAATGACTGGAAAAATATGATGTTTTATCAAAAACCAAACTCTTTGTACCCAAAATTGTAGATTAGATTAGATTTCGAGTAATATTTATGTAATCCGTAAAAAGTGGGCTCTATTTCAGCGAATACTGAAATTGTATGTGACTTTGCAAAGCAATTACTGAATTACGTTTAGATACTATAAATTGTACCGAAAATGTCAGAAGTAATGACCAGAACTCGCGGTAAGTTCACTGATTAGATTAGATTAGTCTCATTGAGCAATACTATACTCAATCGACAATCGACTTCAACGCATTGTTTCGGTGCTCCAGCACTAGACTTGCACAGCGTTTTTGTCTGACTCATATTGACCGAGATAATTGGATCATGTTCGAATTAGGCGAATAATTGCTCCCAGATTACGTCTCTTTTCCAGCTAACTTGTCAGCCAGCAGATTGTTCATCTTGTTCTTTCTGCCTCTGAACGACTGTCTAATGAACAGGGATGAGAAGAATCGGTGGACCCCTTCCCTACGCATCCCTGACAGGAGCGGCAAAGAATCGACGGAACAAACCGCAGATTCTGTGCAATTAATGGTATCGAGACTGAGATAAGCCATAACTTATGGCAATAAATATTCAACCAATTGATTGAATTGTTTTTTCAATCGACAGTTAGTCTCGTATTCAAGCAATGATTCGCATTAATCTCTAGATTTGGACAATTTTTGCATAACTAAACGGTTTTCACTCGCATTACACAAAAACATAATAAAAAGATTGTGTTTTATGGCGTTGACTACTAATTAGGTGATCGTCGCCGACGATAATCCGAGGCAAAGGCCGTCAATGGCTTTGTTGCGAAAAATCGAGGCGTCAATGAAATCCAATGAAAGTGAGAATGAATTGAAACGAATATTTATCACGTCTTCGGACATCAAATGCCAAACAATTTGGTCGATATATCGATTGCAATGACTGTCCGTTCGGTGTCTGACGAGCTTCTGATGCAAATAAGAGGAGTGAACCGACTCATCGACGGCTCACCTCAACAATAATCATATTTATGGCTCCGCAGAGACCAGTAAACAATCATAATAAGCGAGATGAGCTATAATGAGCGAATGTGCTTGCTACATTGGAGCTAAATGATCGATATGGCCAGTGGTTCAGTGGTCTTATCGGTGACACTCATTAGAAAGCCATTGAAGGCAACGACACTCACCTCTCGATCGGATCACTTCAGATAATTGTCTTCTGAAAGCTTCTGATTACTAATGATTAGATAAATTGCTATTTTAGCCAAAGTCTCGTTAAAAACTATTTCGCATAAAAACTAAATTAACTTAATTACTATCGCTCTGAGAGTTTGCGAAAACAAAACTAACAAATAAATCCATTTTTCTCACTATTAGTAGTCTTTTTAGCGGAAATTTTTTCACAAAAACTAAACTAAAAAATAATTTTTTGACAAATTATTAATAAATAATTAAACGGCTTATCCGTTGGGTTCGAATCGTCAAACAAAACAATAAATGACACAAATATTTATAACAAATTATATATTTGTTGTTCTGATTAAAACAAAATTTCTTTTTCCTAATCTAAAAGTGGTTTTCTCTGTAATCGTCGTTATTATTCAAAAATAGATTTAATATAAAGTCATTTATCGCTCGAAACTATGCGATCGATTCGCGGGGTTTGACACCGAAGGGCGGACCGGAGTGTCGGGTCGGGAGCGGAGGGCCGGCAGAGGGATGAGAGGCAGAGATAGGGCTTCGAAGTGACACAACTCCGGGCTATAAATTAATTGGGAGTTTGGATAATAACAAGTATTTTGTTCTTCTCTACAATTAATTTATGTATGATATGAAGCGAAACAACAAAAACAGAGACAGAAAATGCAAAACAAAACGATTGAAACGATTCAAAGCCATAAAAGAAGAGAAAGAAAAATATGAATAAATAGAAAGAAGAAAATGATTTTGAAAATTGTTTCGACAAAAGTCAACGAAAAACATGAGTTTTAAATGGATATTAATTGAGGACAGAGTTTGCAAAATGGAGTTCAATTGGATTTGAATGTGAAGGCGATTAGCGATAGAATGGAATCTCGACTCAAATCGATTGTAAATACATTATAATAGGGATTAATAATTATAAGCGGAGTTAATAATCAATTAAAAGTGCATTTAATCGTCGATTTGGACCGAAAGTAAGGAACAAAAAGAGCGAGTAATCGATTCGCGGCTCAAATCCTATTCAAAAAACGCGATTCGGATTCATATCGCAGAACCCTTTATACCAAACAATCAATTAGTCGTTAATTATATATAATTTGGTTTACTTTTAATCATCAAATCTTAATGACAATCGCAATGAACACAAATGACAACTAAATTAACGCAAAAAAAATTAATTATCAATTGATTGGAAAGAAAATAATGAATTCAATTAATGAATGGATTAAAATAGGAGTTAAATGTGAGATAAAAATGATTAATATTTTGAATAAAAAGAACTAATCGTTTGAAAAGAACTTTACATTATTTACAAAATTCAATTGACAACAAAACACTCGAATTTCTCGCGTTTCGTAAAATTAATAATAAAATTATGTCTCAAAAAACTCATACAAAATAATATAATCAATCAATTAATCAACTAATTTGTCAAAAGAAGCAAATTTTTTATGTTTTGAACTCTTGTTTCTCAACAATTAGAATAATATAATAATTACTTTCTATCGATATGTCAAAAGAGTCTATCGATTGTTGTCTCCAAATGAATAATAAAGTGTTAATAAAAATATAAGTTTTGGTTTTGGTTTTGCATTTGTCTGAGAGCTAAGAGTTCCAAACGACAGAAGACTTGAGACGTTTTTATCCACGATTTTGTTTCGTTAGGATTTCTTTTTGTTAATCATTTGATAGATAAAAACAAAGACAAAAACTTTAAATTAATTAATAATAATATAAATTACAATAAAACTTCTTTTTTATCTTTAAATATAATAATAATAATAGCTTTTTATATATAAAAAGAAACAGATTTTAAGACATTTGTCGTTAAATAGATTGATAGCGAAGGCATTCAAGAGTCAGAGTCTGTGTCTGTCTGTAAGGCATTCGTTGTTAATGTGTGTTATCATTGAAATCACAATCAAATTGTCGGCCAATTGTGTGTCGAATAAAGTGTTGGCTTCTAATTAAATACGAAACACATTTCGATCGAAGGCATCCGAGAATTGGTTTTTCCAAATAAGAAATTATGATTTGTTTTGTATGTCGTATCACAAATGTATAGAAAAATAGTATAAATTGGTTTAAGAGTTATCAATAGGAACCCAAATGAATTATAAATAGTGGGCTTCGCGAACATCATCGGTAATGACGGTAATTGACGATCGGGACAGTCGACGCTCTGTCCGCACATAACTCGAGTCGACAATAGAAGTTATAAATAAATCGTTTTCTTGCGTTCACTTAAATACAAAACTAAATTTGCCGGACGTTTGGACCAAATCATTGGCGCCGATAAAAACAATTTTACACTAAAAACCATTCGTTAGTTAATTAACAATAATTACAATTGTGTGACGAATAGCGCGAACAGTCCTGTCATACATAGACAGGACTGCCCTGTCCTCCGGTGTCGGCGCTGTTGGTCGAGCTGTTGCTGTCACTCAGTTTGATCGGGTAGGCCTGTCCGCCCGCGTCGAAGAACCGCCGGAACGTGAACTCGAAGAATGCGTGCTCCGGATGTTTGCTGTTGTCTGAGTGGTGGCCATTCATCTGGCCGTTGATGTAGTCCATGTCGTCGCGGGAGACCATCCCGTTGGAGGTGCCGTTCGAGTGCAGTCTGTCGGTGTCGATGGGGTCGAAGTTGGAAGTGTCGGTCTCGTACTGGATCTTTGGAATATAGGGCGCCGTCTGCTTCCTCAGACCGCCCTCGAAGTCGATCCCTTCGAAGAACGGGTGTTTCTTAAGATCGTCGACGCCATTCTTGCCGATCCTGTCCTCGGGACCGCAGCACAGCTTCAGAATCAGATCAGTGGCATTGGCCGATAGATTGGCCGCTTTGGGGATTTGGAGCGTTTTGTCCCAATGAATGACCTGTTGGTGCAAACAATAGCTCTTTAGTCAAACATATCTCGAATGAATTGAATTGAATGAATCGATTAATTAGTTTTTGCCGTATTTGGCAGAAGAAGCCAAACGACGAACAATTCTCAAACTCTAAACAAATACTAGAGATAAGAGAAAAACACGAAAAAGCAAACAATTAATCAAAAAGACAATAACAAAACAAGTGATCCCAAACTGCAGTCACTATCAGACCATTAATAAGGCGGCAAAAGGAGCGGAACGTATTGAGGAATCTGTTTGACACTCACTTTGTTCTGAGTTTCTTCAGGTGTATTGGCGAAGAAGGGCGGCTGACCCACAATCATCTCGTAGAGGATAACGCCGACACTCCACCAGTCGCAGAGTTGCGTATAGCCGGTCCTCATCAGCACTTCTGGCGCGATGTAGTTGGGAGTGCCCACCAGGGAGTGAGCCATACACCGGTTGTGTGCCCTCCACTTCCGCCTCTCCAGAGGCTTGCAGTGGCAGTTGTTTACGCCCCACGACTCGTCGATGTCCATCGAGTCCTGGCGCTCGTGGCCGTCGCCGCGTTGGTAGTACTTCGAGTTGTGTGTCCACCGGAAGCCAGTGCACAGACCGAAGTCAGTAAGTTTGATGTGTCCCTCGGCGTCGATCAGAATGTTATCCGGTTTGATATCCCTATGAATGAAACCCATTTTGTGTACGCTCTCGACCGCCAGCACTAGTTCTGCGATGTAAAACCTGTTCAGCAAAAGAAGCAAATTATTACAAAATCATTGAATATAACCATTAGTTTAGTTTAAAGTTAAAGTGAAAGTCGAGCCAAAAATATGAAACGCAAAACACTTTTCAAACATAATTATCAAAACTAAGAGTCAAGTGAAGAGTCCTCTGAGCCTCAGAGGAGTCAGAGCCAGAGCCAGAGTGGGAGCCTAATGGGCAGCGATCGGAATGATAGCCAAACTAAAGTAAATGCAATGCAATGATGACATACTTCGCCAGCGACTCCTCAAAAATGCTGAATTTGATGAGCAGAGACATAAGATCGCCGCCGGGGATGTAATCCATCACAAAATACAAGTTATCCGCGTCTTGGAACGAATAGTACAGTTTGACCACCCATTCGTTGTCGGCCTCGGCCAGGATATCACGTTCGGCCTTCACGTGTGCCACTTGGTTGCGCTTGAGCACATCCGACTTGCGCAGGGTCTTCATCGCGTACAGCTGGTTGGCGTCGTTCTTCCTGACCAGGGCCACCTCGCCGAACGCGCCCACCCCGATCGTCTTGATCTTGGTGAACAGCGACCGGTCCATCTTGGCCCTCTTCAGGCGCAGGTAGTTCGACTCCTTCTGGTGCAGCATCTTGCGCATCTGGCACTGGTCCTCCTCGGACAGACCCACTTTGGCCATTTCAGACTCGAGCTGCTGTCGGCGTCGCTCTCTTTGCTGATGAGATTTGATTACGTTCTCCACGTGTTGTTCCATAAAGAACTTGAACGCCGCCGGAGAGTAGATCTTCACTTTAGATTCGCGCCTTTCCTTCTCCTTCTCGAGGGAAAGACTCTTTCGCGGAGGTATCGGTGACTGATGTGTCGTCTTGTGGTGTGACTTCTTGGACCGATCACTGGTCGAGGCCGTGGAGACACTGGCGGTGTCGCTGTCGAAGTCGGTGTTACTGCTGGCAATACTGGTCACATCACTGTTCAGTTGGTTGGGTTTGGGCGGCAGTGGCGGCACCGACTCCAGCCTCCGGACGTTGAGCGCACCGGAAGGCACCCCTTGTAAGGCACTCACTTGCGAATTGCATATACTCTCGACGGTGTTGACCAAATCGCTTCGGTCGGATGTGGGCGGCATTGGTGGCGGACGGGTAGGCATTTGCACTGCCGGCGCAGTCCTCGTATTATATACACTATTAGTCTGTGGAGTACTGCTCATACCGGCCCTCTGAGCGGCCAACGCCGCCACCGATGACGCGTAAGACGGGGGTTCTGTGGTCGGCACCTGAATCGGGCCGGAGTTGAATTCGTTAGAAAACGGCGACAGAACTGACATGAACTGGGGTTCCGTCGGCTTGGGATATGGCGGAGGAGGCGGAGGTGGGGGCGGCTGACTAAGGGCTGGAGGGGGAGGACTTTGTGGCACTATGGAGGGCTCAGAACTGATTTGATGGAACTGTTTGTTTTGCTGCTGCTGTTGCATAGCCGTCGCGTAAGAGGGCGGAGGGTTTGCCGGATAACACTCCTGCAATGTCGCTGTCCTGCTCGACGTCTTCTGCACTGAACTGGGATATGGCGGAGGACTGGACATCAGCTGAGAATTTATGTTCAATTGATTGCTTGAGTTGGCCGACGAACTCGGGTACGACGGGGGCGGCACTGGCGGTGGGATCGAGTCGGCTCTGCACTGAGGTCCCGACGTAATCGGCGGAATAGTAGGCGCAACAGCTGTTTGGAGCACAGGCTTTTGGACCTGGGTGCTTTTCACAGATTGCATGATCACTGGTGATTGAGATATGGCTTGTCGGGCCGTCCACGCCTGCAGCGGCGAGGGTCGGTTGGCCAGACTGATCCTGGACGCAGAACTGGAGGCACACGACGTCTGGGTGAGTGAGGAAGCACTGGAAGCGGATGAGACGGGCGACAGTTTTTTGTGCAACTGTTGCATATTGGCGTTCAGGCCGTTGAGGCCCTGCGGAGGGACCGTCGCGTAGTCGGAACTGCTGCTGATGGTGGGCGTCGGCGACTGGCGGCCAGAGCTGGAAGAGGCCGCGTAGGACGGCGGCGGAGAGTAGATCGAGTTGAAGCTAACGGGACTTTGAGCGTAGGGCAGGAGTTGGGGGCCGACCGATGCGGAGGTAGTTGGCGTGGTTGACGAATATGCGGACAGAGAGATGCTCTGCAACTGCTGGACCAAGTGGTTGTTGATTAGGTGATTGCTCGTCGAGCAGATGGTCGACGTTCGCGAACTCGTCGTCGAGTGCTGTCCGTTCGAGTGGATGAATGATATGGGACTCGTCCCTCTCTGAGGAGAGGAGCTCGAGGCCGACGAGGCATAGCTGTACGCCTGGGCTCTGCTGCTAGTGATGGAGCTCATGTGCATTCCATTGGTGAGGGCCTGACTGTTGGCATTGTTGGGCGACATTCTTTTCATAATATGCTGCAACTGATGTAACGCAGACCCACTATTGTTCACTGAGTTATTCGAGTTATTTGCCATATTTTGCATGTTTTGCACCGGTATTTGAGCGCTCGAACTGCTCGAAGACGGGGTCGGACTCGCGCTCAGAGGCGGCGGCGGCGGCGCCCGGGGAGGGGGCAGTGGTGGCGGCGGCTCATTCGTCAGGTAGTTGGGAGATGTGCGCCGCGTCACCGAATGGTGGTTGAAATGCGGGTGATGTGAGTTCGGGTGCGACTGACCGCTCAGTCCGTTGTGAAGCGCTGAGCCGTTGGTGTGTCCATTGGACAGGTAGTGACTGTCGTTCAGTGGCAGACCGTTGCTGTTGAGTATACGGGGCTGATCGGGCAGAAGGCGGTCGCGATGGATGTTGGCGATGCAGGTCACGCCCGGGCTGTCCGACCGCGACGACGCACCGCACGAGCCATTGACGATGGCCTCGCGGGACAGCAGGTTCTCGCCGACACTCGTCTTGCGCAGAGATTTAATTGGGATCTGACTGATCAGTTGGCTTTGGGAAGCGTTAGCCGCACCGACAAACGCACCGCTCTTTGCTTGCGATAGGTTTGCATCAGAATTGATTTGGTTTTTCAGAAGATCTAACTTATATTCTTTGGCTATCGAGTCGTAAGTGGATTCGATAGACCTTTCGTTGGACTTCAAGAAACTTGTGGCCGATTCCTAGCAACGGAATGCAAAGCAATCATTGATTACAAACTTGTTGTTTAATTGATGACCAGAAAAGTGCATTAAATTCTTGGACAATAACGAAAAATAATTATTGCAATCAGTAATTAAATGAAATCTCTTATGCATTATGTCTTATAGTGTGCGCACAACAACAAAAACCAAGAATAAAAAGTGCAAAATAATGAAAGGAATGGATGATAAGTGGGATTGGAATGAAGAGAAGGAGCAAAATGTGCACAAGAGTTGAATCATTAGACAAGTATTCCAAGTATTTGACTCATTTTAAAGCAGATCGAGAGAGAAAGAGATGGATATGAAGAGGAAAATAAATTAGTGGCAGATTATAGACAACAAAGGGGATGAAAAACACCATTAATTATCACTGGCTTTCAATGGATTCAATTAGAATATCGCAGTTAAAAAGTTTCGACAATTAACTAAAACTAAAAAACCTATTCATCGAAATGACTGCAAAATGAGCTCAACTGCCAATACCTCCGCACAGAGTGACTAAAAAGTAATTTGATTTAGCAATCAATCAATTGTTATATGAATCGAGGCATCACTTCGTCACTCATTAAACAGATATTTAATTGCAAATAAAACATCAGAAATATCTAAACAACAAATGAGAAGCCAATCGACAAATCGACAAAAATTTAGATCAGTTTATGAGTGAAAAAACATAAACAAATTGAAAGTCAGATAACTAGCAACACATAACTTGATGACTGGCATGCAATACAAATCCGATATCACTAGCAATGCCACCAATCCGTCCAATACATGATCAATACAATAGATCATCTCCAGACATGACACCACACATCGCACACCACATACCTCTGAATATCCGTTTTGGGTGAGCAACGCCACGATCTGGCGGCCGATGTCCTTATTGCCGATGTCGATGGCCGAGTAGTTGGACGAGACGCTGGAGCCGATGCCGCTGGTCTGGCCGGGCGAAGAGCTCGAGTCGCTGGTACTGCTGGCGCTGCTGGTCGGCCGGTCATTGTTGGCGGCGAACGGCTGCAAACTGATGCGGATCTCCTGCAGAGCCTTCTCGCGGGCCTCTCGGGTCGCGTCGCGCACCATCGACTTGTTGGCCTGTTGGACACTGTTGGTGCTGATGGCCGCGCGACCGTCGGCCGACGGACAGGTCGTGCTGTTGCTCGCGATGCCATTCAAGTGCGGCCCCGAGTGGTTCATTAAATTGACTTATTTTGAACTACAGTCACATAAATTGCGATCAACTCATATGCGGTGCCTATCGGTTGATCACCAGCGCGTCCACACATCGGTCACTCGTGCGGCGGAAGGCGTGCGATGGCCACACATGTCAGGTCCACTCAGTCAGACCACTCAGTTCACCATTGGCTGCCACTTGTGTTGGCCGTATTGGGCGCACAGTAGCGCTCGGCTCACTCACGGCCGTAGCGGTCGGTCACAGACGGGGTGGTGCGGGGCATCACTGTGCGGGACGTGTTGGCTGAGGACAGTGCAGTGGTATGACAACAAAGTGAAGAATGTGATCCATAGCCAGGATAGCCGTTCACCATTGCATTGCGGACATAGAGATAGACTGCACTCACTTTGTAGTGTATTGTGAGACGGACTCGACGTTCACTCACTCGCAGTCAGTACGCAGACCAGTGAACAGTCAGCCATCCATTGCCACTGCGACCGCATTCCTGGGACAGACGGCGCCACCAATCAGACAATACAATACACACTCGACACTCACACACAGCACGCGATGACCGGATTTAGCGACAGTGCCGACCGTATGGCCAGTGGTCGCATAGCCAGCACAACGCCAACAACACCTATCAGCTAAATGATATGTGCATTTCGGTGCCGCATATAGTTCGGGACCAATTTTAGCCGTAAAACACTTGCAGTCCAGTATATAACGTATAGTTGATCCAAATCGGTCTGGAAATGAGCTAGATGCTCAACTTGGTACAATTAGCTAACTTTGCTGTGTAATTGGTACACTTCTCTGCTAGTTAGCTTAGTTTTCTCTTCTAATCAAGCTAGTCCTGTGAAAATGCCTGCTGTTAACCTAGACGCCTGGTATAGCGAGGTTGTGTTGTGCTTGCAAGGTCATGCTCGTGGCATCGCATCACAGCGACAGTGCTCTCTCTGGTGGCAAATATGCCAGAAATGCCTTCACTCAGGGGTTGTCCCGTCCGTTGCGCGTCACTCGGAGTCAGCCTCACTCAGACTCAGAGCAAACTCATTGAACCGACTGATCAGTGATCGTCACCAATGGAGACCACGTTTTCTCTGTTGTTCTCCGATCATCGCTTCTAAAGTCGGCTTCTAAATTGGCCTTGCACCTCTCCATGCTCACTCCTAGCTCAGTGTCACTCGCCTGACCACTTGGCGCACAGCTTAGCCCATCTTTTTCAGGTGACTTTCACTCCAGTTTTGTTTGCTTGTAATGCATTGCATCAGAAATAGCTTTGATTGTCAAAAAAAGTTTTCAATCAATCCAATGAGTAATCAAATACTTTGTGTCACTTCCAGTGTCCGTCGAGATGGACATCGATAGGGTCTATCAAATCGTGGGCTCAGCCTTCAAACGGGTCTTTGGCTACTATGTCAAGCGACCGATCCAGAGGTTCAATGTGGACAATAGGGCCGAGAAAGAGATGCAAAAACAGATAAGTGTCCCGAAGGCCGCCCCGAGACACGAGGGAACCGATCACTTGTTCAAATCACTCACACAAAGTCTGTCTCTCTTCTCATCTCAATTGACACCATTCTATCAATTCTGTTGCCATTTGCAGACAATCCTAACATCAGAGACGAGTTGAATGCCAAACAAGAAGATCTTCTCAAGAGATTGAGTTCAGTTAAAGTGGTCTCAAAGGATGTGGAGGTTAGCGAAGAAGAGTTGAGAGAAATGGAAGAAATGAGAGAAAGAGTGAAAAGCCGTTTGCCTAGAGCTCGGTATGGGACAGAACTACCGCTTCATGCCTACACCGAACCGCAAACCATACCGAGTGGACGGATCAGTCTTCTTAGGGCACTCGACTTCATAGCCAAACATCACAAGAGTCCGGAAGAGTTCGACGCGAAGAACATAGCAGACCAACACAATATGAGCGAAGAGGACGTGAAGAATATCTTGCAATACTTCAGGCCGTTCTATAAGGAACAATTGGGTGACCACGAAGTCGTGGAGAACTCACTTTTCGGTATTTCCAAACCCAAGTTCGAGGCCATCACCTCTATGTTGAAGCCCAAGAAACCAATAGACAGGCAACGGATTGAAGGCTCGGAAGACAAGTCAGATGAAAGTGATAAAAGTAAAAGTAGTAAATAGTCTTTTAATTAATCATTGATTTGTAGAATAATTTATAAATAATTTAAAACAAATAACTTTATTGAGTTATCGTTGAGTTTATTCTCATTTCGTTTGAGAGTCAAATAGTTTTGAGAGAGAAAACAAAATAAAATAATTGAATAAAATTCGTAAAACATTTATATTAAATAGATTTTTATCGAAAAGCATATAAAATGTGTGCAAAAAATTCAGTCGAAACTAATTCAGTCGATTGTGTGTTAGGCCGGTTCGATGGTGTCGGGCGCCGGTGTGTGGCCGGCGGCGGCCGTGGCCTGAGTCGGGGCGCCTGTGAGCAGATCCCAGCGCCAGACAGTGGAGTCGTCGCAGACGCAGAGAAGTATAGAGCCGTCAGAGTTAAGACACGTTTGACGGATAGCTGTGGTGCACTTGGGATGTGTTAATTGGGTACACCTTTGGAGAGGGAGAGAAGCAGTGAGACCAAGATTGAGACGATTCCAAACGTAAGGTTAATAATCGGTGCGATCGCTCGCCGAACAAAACAAATATAAATGTGTTTTCAAATATAATTAAAATAAAATTCAGATAAATAATAGTTTGGAAATAAATTATCCGATTCTGTGACTAATGGCTCTTCGCATACAACTAATCGCTATTTTATGCACAAAACATGTAAATTAATGGCAATTCTGACCAAAATTAAAGATCAATTGGAATTAAAACAAAAGTAAGAATAAGAGCCAGAATTAAAGCGGCCATCAATTTAACAATTAGTGTGTGAGCACAGGCAAGGAGGGGAAGGACAGGACGCCAGAGCGAGAACACACATGAATCAAATGAAAAGGCGAGCAATAAAAAGTTTGGAAACCAAAACAACAACAAAATAACTAGAAATCAAAGTTCCAGTGCTGTCCAGACCTGGGAATACTGGGATCGTCCACATCGACGTCCCACACGTTGACCCGCCCGTTCTGATTGCCCAGAGCCAGGATCTTCTGCTCGGCGTCCATCGAGAATCGCATGAACCAAATGTCGCACTCCTTGTACTCGAACTTATGGATGAGAGTGGAAGACGAGTCGGTGGGATACGACTTCTGGATCTGAATGTCGTTCTCGTCCTCGAGTTTGCCCGGTTTCCAGCAGACGATAGCGTTCTCGCACGACTTGGACAGCACGAAGTTGCCGAACCAGCGGACACAGTCCACGTAATTGCGGTGAATGTCGCGGGTGGTGAACGACGGAAAGTGGTCTCTCACCAAATGGAACGGTTTGTTGGTTTTACTCCCGTTATAGCTATACGACTCTCTGATCGCCTCCTGAATCGCTTCCTTGTCCAGTGACCAGATCTTGAGCGAGTGATCCATTCCGCAGCTGATTATTTTATGGCCGCGCAAATGAAAGTCTGCGGACAGCACCTCATCTCTGTGTCCTTCGACACCACCGAAGATGGCCACACATTGGTCTGTCTTTATGTTCCAAAGTCTCAATGTGTGATCTTTGCTCACCGACAACAAGAGATTTGGATCCAATGGATGTACTTTGAGATCATTGATGGCATTTCCTGCGAATGAGATAAAGTCGGTATAAGTTGATGACAAGAGATAACAAACGGTCCAAACCGTGTCCGATATAGTGTTTGATGCATTGCTGTGAAGCGTTGCTTATAATTCTTATGATACCGCGACTGCCGGCCGCGGCCAACAGCGGATAGCCGGTCACGTCATCGTAACTCCAGGCACAGGTATAGAAGCTCTCGTCGGGATCTGTGTCCGCATAGCATTGGGTGAGACGAACGGTTCCGTCGCTGACACACTCGTAGACCGATATTCGGTTACTACCGACGGTCGCAAAATAATTGCATCCGTTCGGTAAGTGTTGGTTAAACTGGACGCCAAAAATGGGAGATCTGTGGTCTTCGCGTAACCAATAAGAAAACTTATACTGAAGTTTATTGCCTTTGTTTGGCACCGATTTGTTTGACTTGGATTTGGAACTGCTGTTCGAGTCTCGGCTCTGTTGACTCCAAGACTTCTTCTTCTTCTTCGAACTCTTTGGTCGATTAGGAGCCGGCTTTTCAAAGCAGTTGTCGTCGTTGGACCCGTTCTTGCGGACAGAGTTGCGGGTCGTCCGACCTGTGGTCTGATTGTTCTCTTCCTGCAATTGATTATAAACTATGTTACAAATGATCTTCTCAGCGGTCGTGTACTCACCGCTGCGGTCTCGTTGTCTGACTCGATGTCAACCGACGGCTCTTTACTATTGTTATCTGTCTTCGAGTCGGCCAACGAGTCACTGGTGTCAACGTTGGTCTCGTCAACGGACTGACCATTTGATTCATCGCTTACTTTGGTTGACATTTTATTGATAATAAAGTTAAACAATGTTTTATGACTTGTGAAGAGTTATGTCTGGCAGTTATATCATCGTTGATGATCGGCGAAGAACTATAGTTGGCATTCGTCACTGGTTTCTTCCAATATGAGGCAGTTCATTGTTCATTGTTCTGGTCTGTATTGGAACAGGTCATCGGTCTCTGGCCCCACTGCACAAGTTGTGACTCTATCGACGCGACAATCGGTGGCCAACTCGGGCCGAACCACAAGAGACCATTGGAGACAATAACAGCCACTCAATGACGTCACGGCCCGCGTTAGCGCCGCTCACAATCACCGCAGTCACTGGCAGTCAGGCCTCGCTCTGGTCCCGCCCTCACAGCAGCCAATCGGCTGACGGCCGACATGTGGCGGAAAAATACAAACTGAGAGAAAAATCAATTGGTTATCTTCACTTGGGCCTGCTATAGTGGCAACACAATTGATACAGTTGTTTCATCTTGGTCAGAGCTGAATTTAACTATAACCGGATCATCTTGATACTTTCATTAATACTTCCTAAACAAAACCAATGCAACAATAAGAACACAAACGAACTTTTTATCACATTAGAGCCGATTGAGTTCGGTATTGAAAAGTACATAACTCTCGATACAAATACTCTGTTTGAGTCACTCAAAGTTGAATCCCAAACACGTGTTTAAAATTGGTTTTGTTTTCAATTTAATCATTGATTACCGATTGAATGGTCCGTTCAATAAGAGTCGGATCCAATTGAAGACCAAAATGAGTGTCCCAGCGATAAGTCCGTGGAGCGATTCCAATGAGTTCTTCGCCGTCTTCGACAGCATCTACCAAAACAAAGCCGACCACCAATTGGATTATCAATTGGATTATCAGCAGTTGATCTTCGGCAGGAATAAGCTCTCGATTTGGTTGGCCAGAGGTCAACAGAACCTGGATATCAGTGTCAATGTTGTGGCCACTAAAGAGATAATTAACGCTCTCATCGAAGACCGTATGAACAGCGAGAGTGAAGACTCGATGAGAGACGAAAGCGCTGTCTATTCTCTTTATGGTCTGTCAATTGGTTCCAATCAATGTCTTAATTAATACTTACAATCCATTCAATCAATAGCCTTATCGGTGATCCGCTTCTGTACCGCAATCTCTCAGTACTCACACGAAGACAACATGAAAAGTGTCAGACGTCTGGCGCACAGATATTCGTGTCCGCAATGGATAATCGACTGTCGACACAATCTGTGCCATTCTTCGGGCAATCAGCCGACTCTCGAAGAATTGAGAATTGCAGCCATGATTGGTCTCAATTGGCTGAAACAATACTTTTGGCTTAAGATTGTCGACAATTATAATAATAGATCGAAGGCTAAGAAAAATTATTACAAACTTATCGATAGATATGTGAATAAAGAGAATGATAATAACAAATCGAGGAATAAAGTCAAAGGAGATGTCGTCGAAGGATTGAGACAATTTGCCAATGAGTTGATTTGGGCGCTAATCAAACACATGACAAATCCGGTCAATAACGACACTAATCTGGAGAAATCAATTAATTTGGAATCGTTTAAAGTTCCGAAATTCTATTTGAAGAAATACTCGAAGATCTTTGCAATAGTGATCGAACACAACTCGCTCTCTATTGTTCTCAATCTCTTGGTTAAAAATTTTGATTCGGAAGATAAAAGAGTGAGGCATTTGGGCATCAGTTGGTTCACGTCGATAATCAAAGCTATTGAACCAAATACTAAATTATCAAAATTTAAACGAGTCTTCAAATGTGTGACATTTGACAAAGTCATGCCTCGAATAGAATGGATCCGACTCTTGTACAGTCTGGCCAAGAGACCGAACCTTAACACTCCAGCTATGATTCAACTGATTGCGCCCATAGTCAGTGATGTGATACCCGACGAGAAGATCCAATTGTTAGTCAATTTGGCGAAAGTTTACTCGAGCGAGTCGT
This sequence comes from Scheloribates latipes, assembly GCA_034698225.1. NCBI lineage: Eukaryota > Metazoa > Arthropoda > Arachnida > Sarcoptiformes > Scheloribatidae > Scheloribates > Scheloribates pallidulus. The sequence continues at coordinate 11,752 of JAQGBE010000004.1, read as the reverse complement.
TGGCCGACGTAACCGATGTCGACACAGACACAGACGCAGACACAAGACTCGCACCAAAAACCATCGAAGACTTGATGTCAGCGACCCAGCAGAGCGAGGCCTGTCTTCATGAGATGAATGGTGAGAATTATAGATATTTTTTGTTTGTTGTTCGAGATATGGGAGAAATTTGGCGAATAAGTGATCAGTTATACTCATAAAACGATTAAACTTATTCATTAAACATTTAATTTCACGCTTTTTTCATTGCGTCTAATCTATTGAAACATATATCGGAATTTAGATCTTATTTTTAATACTCTGATACATATCTTCACCCGAGCTCTACTCTGAAGCCAAGCACCGGTTCATTAAAATTTTATTCAAATCTAATCGGAGTCCTGACTGTTGACCCATTGATTGAGTCGTGTCAGTCCCGCCCATTCGCCAGAGAAAAAATTTAATTGAAAACAAGCGATGCCAGCAATCGGCAGAGCCAAGAGCCAAACCCATTGTTCAGTTAAACTAATAACAATGCACTTATAATCGACCACAATTGGTTTTTCATGACCAAGAACTTAATGAACAGAATAACTGAAATAAAGCGCACAAATTCCTGAATCAATATAAACTTGGCACTCATGCCAGCGATATTCGATTCAGTCGAGAGCCGACCAATGAATTGTGAGACTCATTATTCACGAGATTAGAGGACTAAAGCCGAGCCGAGCCGTGAAATTAATTTAGGACTGAATTTTGTGGGCCTTTCCTCCTGTCCAGTGTCGTCAAACGTAGCCCATCCTCGCTCATCAGTCACCAGTGAGCACACCATAGCCAGTGTTTTGTGCAATAGCCTTGGCAAGTGTATCTTTGGCATTTTTCTTGTAGTTTTATCACGTAGCAGCAAGAGAATATTAGCGTGCAATAATTTAATTTGTTAGTTTTGTTGGGTTTGTGGGCCATCGGCGGGTAATCGGCGGCAAATGAGCTAACTGAAACATAATTGAGGTAGCCATGCAGTTTTGTTTTCCAGCCATTAATTCCAATAAATCAATTAAAAAGCAATTTTTGGACCAAAAAATATGCTATTCTTTGATGAATTATTTATAAAACGCATTGCACTCACAATGCGTTGACTCCGAAGACAATGGAACCGATCGCTCATATCTTTTGACACACGATAGCCATGTTTTGGGCCATTCTTTCAGACACTTACCAAAAACGAAAAGCAATTTCTATACAATTTCTATAGAGAATAACTTTAATAATATGTTTAGGAATGAAAATTCTGTTGTTTTTTATGGCCAAACATAAGGAATGTTAATGAATGCAAATGTTGCCAACCATTGACTGCTAATCAGCGAAACTCATTTGGCTATTAATTTATTCATAGAGACAACTGATTGGTCTGAAGTCAATTTGGGCGCATCTGTCAGACTGGCATCGGTTGCCGACATCGGCGGTGAACCCAACCCTCCGATCGACGACTCGAATGGGATTTAAGATTATTCAAAAATTTAATGCATTGTTATCTTTAATTAAATAATTTGATAATTTGAGTGTTTTATACAAATCAGAGAATACTCTTATCGGTTCGAATAATAAATGTCAATTTGATTAATGGATTAACTAATTAGTCGAAGTATCTTCTGTTGGAAGCGTAGGCATCGATGTCTTGGTTATCAATGCGGTTCCGATGACTCCTAAACGAATCGATCGGTTGAGCCCAGTCTTGGCGTCTATTGTGTTGATGTCCTAAACGAATGACATTTGAGTTTAAGCTCAACCCAACCGATACTGACTTAACATTTGGAGGAACGGTTTCATTCCTCGGAAGCCATAATCGTTATGATCGCTGGCGACGTATCTATTGTCTGCAGCGCTGACCCGATTGTCAGACCTATAGATCTGATCTTTGATTTGGTTGGCGTTGATTTGAAACGCATCGTAACTATCGTTGGACTCATCTTTATCTTTATGGTAGGCATTGCTGTTTCGGCCGTAATTGACAACACTATGCGGCGGCTTCTCAGCGATCAGATCCACGTGAGCCGGACTGCCAGTGCCAGAGCTGAGGTACGGCTCGTTCGACTCGACCCGAGCGGTGAATCCTTCGGGTCCGGCCGTGTAATGAACCTAACAGTTGCAAGAATACAATTGGGAACTGAGAGGACGCTCGCAATGATCGCTTCGTTTAACTATTAATACTTTTCTGTAAATTCCGTTTGAGTCCAAATAGCCGTAACTTCCGAAGACATTCCCGTTTTCGTCGGCTTTAATTGCATTTTCAAAAACATTCAATTAATTGAAGGGCGAAATCAATTTTCTAAATTAGCTAATTATTGCCTAATAGTCAACCGATTATAACCTGAATCATAAATTTTATCGGAGAATGGAATCAATAAAAGTTATTTACAACTCGACTGGAAAGCCGTAAAACGTTTTTCTTTAGTTTTTTCGCTCAAAAGTTATTAAATATTTTACGATATTTTGCTTTTGTTGGCTATAATTGCATCGATTGATGTATTGATGGCTTATTGATGGACTGGAAGGCAGTCCTCATTTGCATAGTTATGCATACGTTTAGTGCACTAATGGAATGGTTTATAACCTTTTTCTTGTCGGTCCTGTCGATTGCCATATCCATCATCGATGTTGTACTCGAACTGATACGGCATTGGCGTCTCCCGACTCTCCTCCTATCACAACATTGCAAGAGCTTTAATAAAATATCTGCTCTTTCAATTAAATCTATGGAAAGGTATTCGAAATATCAAATTATTTTATACTTTATATTCTGATGGATAGGAACCAGCATTTCGTTGATTATAAGCGTCGGTTCGCTGCCTGTCGTAGACTTCGGCCTCTCTTGCCATTTGATTATAGCCTCGATTATATCCATCATTATATTGGGCGAAAACCACTCGTGTCAGGCAATTGGCGAACAGTAATAACAGAATTTTGGTCTGACATCGGCCGACACGACGAAAACGAAAAGTGCATAGAAATTGAATTAATTTAAACGCTTTTATAGACTTTTATAGAGTTTATAGAACAAGTGATTCACAATTGAGAGATAATTCGCAAGAATAGGATTCAGAGGAATAAGCAAAAGATTATTGCATTTGTTGTCTGGTCGGAGCGAAAGCGCAATATATTATGGTTAGGCCTGTCGTCACGTCCGGACACAGATTTGCTGAATGTGCTGACGGGTGAGGCCAGGCATGCAAATTGAGAGCCTAATTGGCTGCACAGACAACTCGCCAAGATCAATATTAGTTTGGAAATGCCACTGACAGCACATACCGCAGATATAAAGCGTGTGACTTACCATTTTGCAATGTGTCTGGATCAAATTATCAAAGTGTTAGAGCGAAAGCCAATCGCTTGGCAAACAAGACAATACATGATCGCAATGGAGAGTGAGTTTGCTTTTTATAAGTGATGCCGGGATGAGTCGAATTGAGGCCAATTCAATAAAGATTTCGCTTTCGTCTGCCTTTCCATTTGCAATAAACATAATTCTGTTTCGCTTTTGATTACATATTATTGTCTAAGAATTGTCTTAAGCCTAATGGCATTGTTGGAAGTGTTGAGCCCAGTAATTGGCAAAAGAATGAACAATTGTCTGCGAGATTTGGACCAATTATCGAATATCAATGCCATAAATCATGGATAGGCTAATCATCGCAAATGTTTCATCTTTTGAAGTCTTAATGATAAGTTTGTGTCAAATAATTTATTGTAATTTCGCCATTAAATCAGAAAAGCATTGACCGAACGCTGACTTACGATAAACGCCTAATTAATAGATTAAAAGGGATTACAAGTCATAAAACATTAGTTAATAATACCTTTGGCTTAATGTTTGCTCACATTTATTGACACATCGGTTGGGAATTAGTGAAGAAATGTTAGATTTATTCGTATTATTGTCACGAATCGAATCATTGAATTATCAATTTTGCATTAGATATGTCTCTCGAAGAAGATATGGAGGGAGGGGTTGATGGGAGAGAGAGAGAGAGAGAGAGAGAGAGAGAGAAAGAGAGAGAGAGAGAGAGAGAGAGAGAGAGAGAGAGACCAATAAAATTAAGAGAGATTATAGAAATATTAACGTAATATTTGTGTTTGAGGTCAGTTCTGATTTATCTAATCAGGTAAATTTCATATTTTTACTCAGTAATTATTATATTAAATAAATATAGAAAATAGTGATTTCGAAGTAATTTATTGAATGCCATTAAAAACTTAATCAGAACCAAATGGAATAAATTTGGTTAGAAAAGCCACTGAACGATCGATAAGAGCGGTGGCGACCAGTGACCAAGATGATGATCTATTCGATGCCTTGTTGTGACATAATGAAGAAGAAGTAGTGAAGAGCTGACAATAAGAGTAATGCGGGACTCAATGGTCATTAATATATTCAAATAGCTATTAATCATTCGCTAGTCTTCGCCGTCATATTTAGCATTTGCCGTTCGTCTCCAATCCGTTGCCTTCGGTTGACTGCAATCGCAAACACTCAGACAAATGGATGGCATTAACACTAATGACACCATTTTCGGTACATTTCTGTAACTAATGACTCCTTTCTATTACTTCTCTTAAATCTTATGAAAAATGAATGATTTTGAGTCCAGTTTCTGATAGATTAGCAAATTCTGAATAAACAGACTAAATATCATTAAACGGATTGTTGTTTTGTTTTCGGCACTGATTTCGTCCCCGAAATTGCGTTCGCCTTTCGAGTCATTAGTCAATTGGATTGTTAGACCAGTAATAATAACAATAATAATTTCAATTTCACTGTTTTTATCGATTCATATGTTTTTGCAATTTTCAGTCCATTTGCTGTGAGTTTAGTCGTAAAAGTGATTTTCACTTTTGTTTTTCTGTAGTAATCACTAAATTATGGGATAATATGCACTTCGAAGTCATTTCTCATCGGATTATTGATAATAAAACAGAATTATAATAATTCTGTATTCAAGAGACCAAACCTTTAATCCTCAGTAAACGACAGTTGAGTTGAAATTAATTACGAAACCAAATGCCAGACAAAAGCCGAGTTCGGAGCGGAGTGTTGTCCGTGCGATGGCTGTCCGCCCATCGCTTGTTAGCCGTCGGTTAGTGGTCTGAGTGGCCGTCCGTCAGCCCATTTCCGAAACAGATCCTGAGCTCGAGTTCAAGGCCGAGCCTCGCATTCCATAAGGAGCTGAAGGTTTGTAAGGTTTGTGACCTCAAAATCTTTATGATTAGCGAACCTTTGGTTTTATCTTTGTTTTTATGGCTTTGCGTTTAACTACTATTGAATGCATTTAGAGATATATTGCGAATAACTAATTAGAAATAAATAAAACGTATTGATAGTAATAATCGATTCAATTGCTTCTAATCAACCATTTTTTCGAATTATATTAATTTCAAAACTTATATTTCGTAAATGCATTGAACACTAATTGCTGTGAACACACGAATAGGATGTGGTCTCGAGTCGTGTCGACCGGAGCTAAGACTTCGAGCCAAAGGGTTTTGGGATTTTATGAATTTATTAAATGATAAAACTGGAAGGCATTACAAATTGTGGCCATTTTCGGTGCTAATAAAAATATTTAGTCAATTGTTTTGACGTTTTAATAACCAGTTTAAAGATCTAGTCATTGATTAACTGATTACTGAATTCATATCATCTTTTCGTCTCAATTCATAACTATTTTTCTCAGATGTCATATCTTAAGTAAAATAATGGATTTAATTGCCTAAAGACTAGGATATCGTATGAATTGCTGAGTCTGTGATTCATCTAATGGTCGATTAAAAGTCATTATCGACCGACAGATATATCAATATTTGATTTAACGAATGCCAAACAATAACTCCGCAAACAAATGACTGAAGGCTTGGAATTATATTTCATATTACTTACAATTAATGTCATATAAGAGTTTGATAAATAGAATCGCATTTAAATTCTTGGCAAAAAACGTCGGCTTTAATGGCAATAATTATCGACACGTTTTTGCTAATCATTGGTTTGATTTGTGCGAAACAGATATTTCTCCGTCAGAATCACTATATTTTGCATTTCACTCATGAATTTATTTCACTTCGATTCAAGTGATTAAAGTCATTAACATTGGATTCGAAGTCCAGAAAACTGACACTGGATTTGAATAATAATCAAATTGTAATTCAATTGCAATTCAGAGCACAAATTATGTTAGAAATTAAAAATTTGATTTACGATTGGCCTCTAATTTGATTTCGGATCTGTTATTCGTTTAGATTTTTGTCTTTTTATATAAATTTAACGAAATTTAGATCATTTCGACAATAATTTGCTGCGATTTGCGGTCCGTTTTGTTGTTCGCGAAGATTCGCCTCAATTGTGGGTCCGATCGAATCGACCGACAAATGGCGAACTCAGCCATCAATTGGGTCACAAAGAAAGCCATGAATGGTCTGAATGTTTGCCAAAATATGAATTATTGAATATTTTCAAAACAGTGAACCGAATTCACAGTTGGAGTCAAGACTTTTTACATAATTTCTAGTCTGGAAAACATGTAATTCAATGGCATTTCAGACATAAGTATAGTTAATGTGTATATAAATATAGATTTGGGACTGAATTTTGTCGAAAAATTGTTCGGAATTTCTCTTTTGGATTGCATTTTATATTAGACTTAAAGTCATTAAAAATATTTTCGCTTTTGAAAAATCATATTTCAGTTTATGTTTTTCACAATTAAAATACATCTTTTGCTCTGAACTCAATTCCAACTATTCGGACCACAATTGTAACAAAACGGCGAAAGGTTTTTGTGATTTTGTATACTTTTTATTTGCATTTTTGTGAAAGAATGTCAAAATTTTTATTCCGATAATTGGCAAAAAAGTATTTATTCGAATAAAACGTTTCGATTTTTATCAACGATTTCTATCCGAACTGAGTATTGATCTCTTGGCACAGGAATGGCGGCCGAGTTGTGGCCGACATTTAATTCGTGTTTTAAATTAAATCAAAGAAAACCAAAGTCAAAGTCAAAGACTAATGATTAGGAAAAAAATTAAATACAATTATTATTATTTTTTATACAAACGCAATGAGGATTAAAACAAATAAGAAAATTACAAATGCTATCGATATCTCGCGAGTCGTGGATAAATATAATGATCAGTTAAATTTTGTTTAATGTTTTGGTTCGCTTAGAGATAATCCAAGATGTGAATCGATTTTTGGAACAAAAGTACATCAAAAATAATAAATTTAAGATTTGAATAAATTAATTGAATTAACCGTGAAAATAGGGAATAGAAAATATTTGGCGCGGAATTGATTTGACGTTGAAGTTGAAACCCGTCGGCAGTGACGACAGCGACGGAAGCGATGGCAGTGACGGCAGGACTGACAGCAGTGAGTTAGTGGACGCCGACCCGAACGGACCGCCGCCGCCGGTGACCAACGGCTTAGTGGCGCTCGACCTCAGACCTGATCCGATCGGCAAAAAGACAAATCCAATAAATGTCAGACAAACTGAAACTCGAGCGAAGAATAAGATTTGATTTGAAAGTTTTGGCTCAGTTTGTGAACTCGAAAATGGGATTCATGTCAGAGACCCAAAAGTTTTGAATCAAAAAATACTAAATTAATTCCTCTGCGAAGATATACCGGTATTGCGAGTGTCGATTGAATTAGAGTTTTGTGTGAAATGTTGTATTTGTTTTAATTAAAAAATCATTTTAAGGTGAGGTCAGTGGAGCACAATATCCAGGCAAATGAGACCTTTCAGTGTTGGATGCGATGAGCGCTCACATCGAGAGCTAAATTACATTACATGTTATCTCTTCTAACCATTGGTTGTGTTTAACCCCTTATTTCGCCCAAAACATCGATTTTCGCAATTTTATCGATTAAAGTGAATGTGAGTCTCACTCACAGCGAAATTGACTTTCATAATTGATTTCAAATAACAATCGTTGCGATAAAATGTTAATAGAATTTTGTCGGCTTTTACTCGAAACTAATTTTCGGGCAGTAATGGCAATAATTATCATCGAATTGAATGCGAAATGTGTTCGGAATTGTATTTTGATGCCTAAACACAACTATAATTACCCAGCAATTGATCGCTTCACTCATGAGCTAAAAATAGACTTTTATCTCGTTTATAATAATTTCAAGTTTAAGGGAAACTCGAAAATTGCATTTTCCGAGAGTTTGCTTTAGTTTGCGATACTTTGGCGTATAATTAGTGAATACATTAGACTCGGAATCGAATCCGAGAGTAACGTTGGAAAGCCTTACCCGACATAAAGCTTGGCCTCAATAGCAACGGATTCCTTCGGTGAGGCTATAGATCGGCAAATAATGCGATAATGTGTTCATTGCTTTCATACGAAGGTATGCTTTCATACCTTAATTGAGTCACGATTTGCCGAATTGTGGTCTCCTTTCGCCTCATTTTGTTGGACAGGTTTGAGCTGTTTTCTGGGCGGCGGCTGCGGAGCCACTAATGGAGTCGGGAATAGCTCGCCGTTCACATCCACCAAACCGTACTCACGTCCGAAGGAGCCGAAGCCGGCCATCAGATTAATCATCGGATAGCTTGAGATCATTGACTGGTATTTGGCTGCCGGACCGTAGATCTTGCTGTTCTCCATTGTCTTGGGCTGGTTCGGACTGCCAGATGGCTTGAGCTGCGAGGGGTCGGCCATCAAATCAAAGGCCGGCGCATATAACCCGTTCCTAATGTTATCGGGTTTGATTGGGTTTTTGTAACCATTGAGAAGTGACATAAGATTTGTGTCAATTGTCTCCGGAAATCGTGGCAAACCATTAAGATTGGGGTTTGGTTTGGGGTAATAGAATTGCGACCACCCGTCCACTGCCTCGCTATAGAGAGGCATAGTTTGGCCGGTTATGCCCTTTCCGTTGCCGAACAGATTAGCGATAAGAGACGGATTGGCGCCGTAATTGCCGTTACTCTGATGGTTATCGTTATTAACATTCTTCTTCAAGTTCTTCGCGTTATAACCGTTTTTATTATTATTATTCTGATATCCTCTGTAGTGAGTGATAGTGTACTCGTCCTCCTGTTTCTTGTTGTCCTCCTCTTCCTCGTCCTCTTCGCTCTCGTAGTCGTACTCAGACTTGTTGTCTCCCATCGAATCGTACACTTGTTTTCCGATCTCTTTCTGTTTGAGTCGAGTGTCGACCGACTCGTCCGAGTATTTGTACGGCAATTGACCGATCGTTTTGTACTTAAGGTCGTAAACATCGGTCAATCCGTCGGTGTTTCCACTTCTGTAGTCATTTCCTCTGAAAGGACAGTAAAGCATTTGAATCGACCCATCGATGGATGGCTTCAAAGCATTTCAATGTATTGACAGAAAAACTTTTACATTAAAAGCGCTTTAAATAAGTGAAGAAAGCATTGAAAGCATTACCGATAAGTGTTGGCATCCCTTCCGTATTGACTGCCAATCGATTTCTGGTCCTTCAGGTCATATGAATACAGTCCTCCCGACTTGTATTTGTGATCAGTACTATAGCCTAGACTCGACGGCACTGACTGTTCGCCAACAGACTTAAGATTATTGGCTGTCGAATAGGAAGAAGACTTCAGTTGACTCTCAGGAGACGAATAGATTTTGTGCGACAGCGGCGGAAGTGTAGCACTCTTTGGCACTGATTGATCCGATTGGTCCGACTCTTCGGCGTCCAGTCCTGCAGACGGGCCCGCATTGTACTGATGGCTGCTCTGTCCCGACGGCGCCGCGTATGGACTCTGGACGTAAAAGTTCTGATTTGCCTGACTTTGGAACGAATCACTGACTCTGGAAGTCGATTGATCTGCAGTGAAGTGAATTGAGGGCTCAGTTTGGCGTTTATCTCAATTATGTTGCCATTCCTCGACTCACCATAATTATCTTGTCCAGATTTTGGCAGCGATAATTTGACGGGAATGGCCTGGCGCACCAAACACAACAAAGTCATTTCAAGCATTTGGACAATAAGCAGATAAATGACTCACCAAGATTAAAGTTTTCTTGTCGTTTTTGTTTTGATCGATCTGATCGTTAGTTTGATGTCCAGGACTATAATAAGAGCCACTACTGGACTCACTCGAGGCCAGTGATAGCGACTGTTGAGGACCATTCAGACCATTAGTGTTGTGCACTGATTGTGACGGATAGACATTAGAATCGTAGGGCGAATGGGGCCGTGAATTGTGATCCGAGTCCTCCGACTTGGATCCGCTCGACTCAATCACATCCGAATGGACGCAATGAAAGAGAAGTGCAGTTAAATAGATCTGAAATAATGGATATATTATTGAGGATGTGTTGAATCGTCCGAATGTGTCGAATGGTTACCAATGGCCACAATGGAGTCATTGTCGACGACTGAAGAAACACTTCTTTGATTAGTAAAGAAATGTTCACTTCTTATAAGTATTATTAATGGAAGCGTTAATTCGTTTAATTCTTCAATTGGTTACCAGTTTTGTGTTCAGACGTTTCGCTTCTGATTTTAGGTTCGGTTGTGTTTCGCAAAAACTCAAGTTCTCTGTCATCCCATGTGCTGAGCGGTGGGATGAGTGCCCGCGGGCCAGGACTGGTCTGATTGAGGCCACGACTGACTGACACACAGTCGGATCGCATCTAATTCTGGCAGAACTGCCGCTCCAGTCATAAACAACTTTTGGCCGAAGCATAAACTACTATTTATGTTATGTGTTATTCGGTTCCAGAACTGGCGCGGAAGCCATTCCACAGCACAGGACAGAACAGAACAGGACAGGACAGGCGGACACACCTTCTCATTGTCTCACAGCCAGTGATAACAAATTCTTATACGCGGCTAATGTTTTAAACTCGTTATACGAACGGAACGTTAGTTTTAATTAATTAAATTATAGGACATCCGCTTCGAGTCGACAATACTGTAATGCATTTGATTCGTTAGTTTAGATAAAAATTGAGCCAATTCTCAAATACGGCACATATTCGGAGCAATTAATTCGACGATTCAATGCATTTTCATAACAGTCGGCTCTCAATCGTCCAAATGATATAATACTTGGAATTGAATTGGCTTTCAATTTGTTGTATAACTGATCGTTGAATTTAGCGGCGAATGCGTTGAAATGTAAATACGCTTTGAATTGCAAATAAGCCGATCGTTTCAAAGGCCTATTCGGCCATCCGTTCACTAAATTATTAATTAAATGCCGAATAATATTCACTGCGATTGCCATTAAATAGACAAATAATATTGTCGTCTAATATATGAGAAATTCATTCGCTTTTGTCTCCGAATACAACGTTTTTCTTATTATTTGACAATCGATTGAAAAAAATAAGTTTCGCTTTGAGTGGAGTTCACACGGAATACAAGCACTTCTCGGACGACGTCTTCCGAACGTGTAATTAAATAATAAGGAATTCGATCAATAATAGAGCGAATAGAATGAGTTATGCATCGGATTTGATTTGATTTACTATTTATTCGTTTTGTTTGTGTTTTTGCGAATCAATCGATTAATTCAATTGTCATTTCCATATAATTATCTCTTCTTTTTTGTTGTTAATGTCTTTCGTTTGCAGTAATCAATTGTAAATGCATTTAATAAAACACTCGAATCATATAAATTGAGTCGACTTTTATTGTTTTATATTCTCATTACCGTGTTTTTTCAATGATTTTTCGCACCCTCTCGCACTCGTAGAATTCCCGCACCTCAAAATGTGCCTTCCACTG
>JAQGBE010000003.1:0-68951 GCA_034698225.1 Scheloribates latipes | reverse complement strand
CAAGACATGGCGAAGACATTAGTTCAGTATATTGTGGTCAGAGGTGATCTCAAGTGGCCGACCGGTGCCTTAATCGGTGTGTTATTTGACTTTATTGTGTTTATATTTGATTTTAATCGTAATTAAAACTCAATTAACAGGCAATTCATGTCACGCATCGGTGGCCGCTATCGTCAAACATTTGACAACAGATCCAGAGACTGAAGAATATTGCAATGACCTGACGAGAATGACTAAAGTGGTCCTAAAGGCAGACAATGAGAATCAATTGTTAGAGGTTTGCACCAAATTGGACGCCAACCAAATCAAATACCACTTATGGGTAGAACAGCCCGAAAACATCAACGTCTGTGTGGCCACTGTCCCGAGGGATCGGGAACTGTTGAAGCCGTTGCTCAACCATTTGAAACTATTTAAATGATTGCAATTTATTAATTTTTAAAATTTTTTTATCATAATTATGTGCTTTTGATTAAATAATTTGATTTATTTTCTAATAAAATCAATATCGGCAATAAACCAAATTGACCATAATTATTTAGTGATATAATTCAATTAGATCATATAATGCAATTAGGACTCTCCATATTCATCCCTCTCGTACTGTGCATTGCATAATAGCGTCAAACAAAGGACTGGATCAAAATCAGCGACAGTTTTGCGTACAAATTAATCGTTTATATAAACAGAATTAATAAGTTTTTAGATTAGAATTTCCCACAAATTGCACGATAATTGTGGGAAACTTTTTCTCTCGAGTGGATCACAAAACCGGAGCGTTCGAGAGATCTGTGGCATTGGTTATCAATAGAAAAAAGTGATCGAATATAATAGATGAGAAGTGGGGCCCAAACGATAAGAGGCTGTGCTGTCGCCACAAACACACTGTTCGGGTGTTTTAAAAAGGTGTGAAGTGTCGAAGTGTCGAAGTCAGTGAAGTGGTCACTCGCTATGCCATTAGAGAGACCATTGTGTCGATTGTGTCTCCCTTTGGGAGTGTTCCCATTCGATAGCACACAATGTGTACACTCTTGTATACTCTTGTTCACAATTTTTAAGTGAGAAAATCATTTGTAAATCAGATGAAAGACTCGTGCGATTGTGCTCTTGATGTGTGAGCACAGTCTTGGCCGCCACTGCCTCCGCCGAGCCATCACTCTCTGCACGGCATTAGTCTAATGGTTGTGATTTAGGATATCGATTGGAAGACAGTTTAATCCTAACTGAAAATCAAATGAAACTTTGATCCGAGGGCTCAATAAATAAGTAATTATTCAGCAAAAGAGCCAACAATTGAATGCAAACTCAATTCAATGTACGGACGTATGCCTTAAATGTAAGCGAAACCGAATAAATGAGTGCAACAAAGGCTCACATTTAGTCACATCTCTGGCCAACACGTGAGACGAGCGATAGATCGCTCGCACATCCCATTCAGGCCTTTGTCGTGTTTGGCGGGCCTAATGTCTTCGACGATCGTCAGTCACGGCTATCGTCACAACAAATTAAAAATATTCGCGAATGACATTAACTGTGCTCTGAAAAGGTCTGCCGTCGCCGACACTGCCGTCGCCTACTTAGCAGTGCAGAGAGTGATCCTCTGTGTCGGTGACAAGCGATCCAAACACGTGTCCATTATATCGTTAAATGAGTTCCGAATCTGTCTGACCTCCGCTCGGCTCAGATCGCGGCTATTTGTGGTTAATTCGGGGTATTGTCATCACTCGGCAAATCTGGGTATCGCTCACCAGAACAGCGATCCCTTCACACCGACTCATCATATTTTAATAAACTCTAAACACCCGTTAATCTGCATAAACCATAAACCGGTGAATGTGTTCACTACTTCGATGCAAAAATAGATTCTCATCTGAGATGTTGTTCTCTGAGACTCTGAGACTCAATTGCAAAGAGAATATATTGAGAGCAGTGGGTGTTTGTGAGACTCGAATGAGATTTTGAATAGCAATCCATAGAAATGTATTAAACATTTTGAGTGGAGATAAGGCCACAAAACATTTGTTTGGGTTAAGAGAGGAGTCAGAGATAAAGGCAATGAATGGTATAATACGATCGACTAATTTGAATCATTCATATGATTGACTGTCAATAATGGCAATTCATTGATAGGCCGCCAGAGAGGAGAGAATAGGAGGACATTGATGTGTAAAGTGATGGCACAGACAAAGACCGGTTGACTGCGATTCTCACGTATTGCAGGAAAGGTAGTGTTCGCTGAAAGCGATGCCCCGCAGTTGTGAGCGCTCGTAGAACACAGGGATGGCATCGATGGCATCGATGGTCACAACAGAGCCATTATATCTGTTTTGTGCCACTCTTGAAATGCGTGTGAAATCGTAAGTTTTCACAATATAAACGCCTAACTGTTCGGCGAAGGCGTGCGTTAGGGCTCAGCTCATGTCGGGCTGACAGCGACACAGCGCCGGCACAGCATCTATAGAGTGATTAGCTTTCGGCCAATAGTGTTCTGGCGATACTCCACAGCCTCTTATAGATTGTGCCAACGCTGGCATCGCATATACCGTATCCATCGGTGCAATGCCTTTCGCCAAACATATCTGGCTCTGGAATTAGACAATTTTGAGCAGACCAAGAGTCAAATGTTCGCCACAACTGTTCGATAATTGTCACCCAATTCTCAATAAATATAAATATTAAGCAAAAAATAAATAAATTTTGATTAATGTCTGTGTTGTTTGTGACCACTCTTTACCTCAAATTGTTCGCCAAATTGTAGTGACTTTTACCTCGACTTTAAACAACAAATGAGTTAATTATTTAATTATTGTTCGCTCGGATAATAACATTATTTATTACTAATGATGGATACAATTGACTTATAATTATAATAATTTAATGGATTGTAATCTAAACTACAAGATATCCGTCAGATTATGACGAGTTGTCAGAGCGAACAATAATCTAGTTTCCAATTAATAACTACTGCCAATGACATCACTGACCATGTGCATTTGTTTATTTATTTGTGTGGCTCAATGTCTGGTCTAATTAAATTACTAAATTTCATTAATTACTTGATTACAACCTTTTTTTTTATTACTGTTTAATAACAATTGAATAAGATTTACAATAATAGAAAGTCTGAGACCGTTATGCGAGCCATTAATTATGTTAGGCCAGCATTTGTACAAATGAGCATGGTCATGGTGGTCACAGTTGGTCATTAGTCTCGACTCCATTGCTCGCTATTCAAACATCAATTAATTAAATGTATTATTAATTACAGAATCGAACAAAAAGCCGAACGCAAGCCATCGCAAGAGTGCATCGCTTAATGACAACAATAACAACAATACAATGATCTCAGACTCGAACGACTCGAACCGGTCAGAGATGTGTATCGGATGCCAGCGTCCGATCGCCGACCGGTATATCATGCGAGTGATGGACCACTCATGGCATGAGTCTTGTCTTCAGTGCACTGTTTGCCGAATACTCCTCACACAGACCTGTTATATACGAGACACTAAACTCTACTGCAAATCAGATTACGATAAGTGAGTACTGTTTTTGCCTCTCATTTGCGCTCAATTAGCAAACCTTTGTTCCGAACGCTTCTCGCGTTCAGTCAACGACTCGTTCCAACTGATGCCGAGCTCAGTGTCAGTCGACATCGGGATAAATCACATGAAAGGCTGTGACTGTGACTCCGAGTGAGCGAAAAATTCTGGCAAATGTTTAGTAATTCAATAGAAGGCATAAAACTAAAGCAGACTTTTTTGTGTAGTCGTGATGAAAGAAAATGAATCAAAGCATGTAATCCAAAGCTCTGTTTCCTAAGCGGATGCTAACTATGTGTATGTATCGCACAGTTAACAGTTTGCTGTGCACTGGCTGTGCAGTGCAGATCCGAGTTACTCCTGACCGAGGAGTTAGGCATCGGAGCCGTGCATTAGTTCCAGAAGTCAGTCAACTGATCAGCCGTTAAGGCGAACACTGGGCTCGAGCCTCGTGTGCGTCACTTCATGCCTATCTGTCCCTAATATGCAGTTCACCTGCACTTAGCCTGTGCTCAGTGTCACAGGTGTTCCGAATCAGTCATGCAATCAATTTTATGCCCAAAAAATTCTTCCAAAGATTCGATTCGTTTGGCAAAAATATTTTATTTCACTCGAGTGTCAGACAATAGACACCCGATAGCGATGACCGAAGACAATGAATGACCACAAAGGCTATCGATTGCCCAAAGAGTGAACCATTCCGTCGAACATTTCAATGTCTCCACATTTAACCCACGTTTGTCGTCGATTCTAATTTAAATTGAAATCACGTGAAATTCTTTGTTAGAGCTCACCATGGACAGTTACTAAGGTGCTTGCTAAATCTAGAGTGAATGAATGTATCTAGGTGAATGTTATTGAATGTGGGCTACAATCATCTAGCTGTGCAATAATCTAGCTAGAAGAGAATTTATATTTTGGTATTCACGTGGAGATATGAAACATTGCAAGACCATTACCGAGAGAGTCAAATATTTAAATTAGTGGTGCATGTACAAATTGTTGTGTATATTTGGAGACATTCAATTGAGCACACAGATTCATCATGGTAATTGTCAGATTGGAATGTCACTTATTAATGCCAAGTTTTATTTATCTTGTTTGGCTTTCAGATCACTTCTAATATAATCTAAAGTAGATTTTGTCGGTCAGAGAGACCGCCGAATAATGAATGTTTGAGTCAATACGGAGTTATAAAAAATACGATTCAATTAAAGCGATAGAGATATTGTCGTCTGACGTGAATTAGTGTCAAACTCTTTGCTAATCCTCTGCAGCACTTGACTTGACTCGACTCGACTGCACACCTGCCCTACGGACAGCACCGGCAGTGCCTCACACGTCGCCACCGATCTCGTAATCTCTTATTTCATATTCAATGCCCGATACAAAACAAAAACTATAATAACATTAAATAAATCGTAAACTTTGAAGAATAGGCACTAAATATTGAAAAATAAGTAGGAATGTTAGGGTCGGGAGTGTCGCCCGGACTGGAACTCTATTTGCGTTAATATAATCCGTGACATTGTTTTTAATATCGCCGGCCCTTCGACTCTGTTCTCGATCACCAGTGATATATGTATTTGCATACGAATGGCAATCGATCTGAGCTCTGATGGATCGGCGATCCATCCATACATCGGTCGCTCCACTGCTCGCGAGTATGGGTTGTATGCGATGAGGGGATAACGCAGTGAACACTACTGAACAGCACTGCACAGCACGTGTGACAGAGTCCGCACGTGTGCGCCCAAACATATTAGAGCCGCCGTTCGCTCCCTTTTGTAGCGTTAAAAAAGTTTTGAGTCTCGATTCGACACAAATATACGCTAATTCGTGACATACCTTGCATTGGACGCGACATTCGATGACTGACTCGCGAAGAACACAATTCGAGGCAAACCATTAAAAAACGAATTTGACGTCCGATATGTGGCGACAATTAATTGTTAGTCGCGATCGCAATCGTAACCACACTTCACGTCTTGGTTGGCGTCACTGGCGAAGTGTGACCGCGATCTGAGGCCTCGGCTTAACTCACAGATAAGAATCTGCCAAATGTTTGATTACGGATCAGTTACTCAAATATAGTCATCACTCGCTTATTAGTTAACCATTTGGTGGCCAATCAATCATTCAGTGCTTCACCGATACTAACATTTTCTCGAATTATAACTCATTTAACCATATATTCCATTGCCGTATAACTCATGGATTAGTTTGTTATCGCATTCGGTTATCTCTACTGGTCTTTAAAAAAGTTATTTGCATTCTTAGTGAAAATTGTATCGTAAATCATAATTGATGGAACTGTGCAAGCCAATTCAAGTTTGACTCAGTCCAGTTCAGTTGATGTGAAGTTGGGTCTCGATTTCAAACGATATAATTTTGTTATAATTGTGACATTTAATCAAAATCGAGTCCAAATGTAAATATTAAAGCGAGTTATGTGAGTGCGAGTGAGAGTGAGGGCTAAGGACAGGGCAGAGGCTGTGCTGTGAGAAGAGTGAGTGAAAGCAATTCATCGATACTCTAGTGTTGGATAAGTGGTGGCCAAGTAGTCGAGGATTTGTTGTGTCGGAGATAAAGCGTTTTTTGAGAGCAGTTATGAACTGATGGCAGTTATGCCACTATTTATAGGCTTTTTAATACTTGAGTCCGAATAACGTCAAACCGTTTTTGTTTGTTCAAAGTTTTCGAGGGAACAAAACCGAGAGACCTCTCGAAGACGTGCAGTCGAGTCGAGCGGTTCGAGTGTTGAGCAGAGATTAAGTCATCCCTTAATGTTGTTGTTGTAGTCGAAGAAAACATTGAGACATCGCATTCACATCGACACAGAAGGAGACCAACACTACAGCGATATATGGCTTTTGGAGTGCACTCACTCTTTGGCTCTGATTTGAGGAAAACCTAGAAAAACATTCACAAGACGTGTGCCTCGAATATGCCTAACGCTGTGCTCGAGTCAAGTGATTGATCGCCCGAAGGCCGGTCCAATCACTTGAGCATGCAACAATTTGCACTACACTTGAGCCGATTGTCTCAATATTCTTATGTATGGCCGGAGTGTCCAAAGTTTGGTCCGTCGCTCGATATGTCAGCGAATTGTCTGCATTTTAATATACATTTTGCATCGTTTGTCGTCAGTCTCTCCCACGCGAGCACTGATCGCACATTATATGCCAGATATGTGTGTCGTATGGCTTACGGAACGAGTGGCGAGCAGTTCGTGAGGCCCGCGGACGGCACATGCGTTGGTCGGTCGCGATGTTTGCATTTGAGCACTAATGTCAACATAAGATACGAACCATTCGGCTCCGAAGAAGACAAACAAATTCTGGGCTCAAAGTCCGCACATCTCTAAAGCCTTTTGTAATGCATTGACGCGATGCGTCACCAAATCGTTACAATCGTTACATTACGGCAAACATTACACATATTTCGGCTCATTTCTGGCCTACAAATGCAAACCTAAACAAACATTAGCCACAAATTGACAATAATTTTTTGCCCGCTTTCCACCGAAACACAAATTCTTCAGATCTGATCCATGTCTTTGTCTGAGCCGTAAAAACCACTTTCCGGCACTGCAGTACAGCAACAGATGATTGTATGGCTTATGAATGCAATTAATTGGTGATCGAAATTGACAATTGACCGGCCATTGGATGCCTTTTGTGTGGTCTGGAGATAAATCAAAATAAATAGCTGTGAGAGTAGAGTTGGAAATGAGATGCAAATGATTTTGGAAGCGATTTGAATGAATTGAAGCGATAATACGGTATTTACTAACAAATAGTCTATTATAGCGGTTATAATCGAGAATTATATGTGAGAAGAGATTATCATAAAACACGAAATGAGCGGTTCCTGAGGGCAAAGCAGGGATTTGGCCAAACATCCGGCGTCTTAGCCAAGAGTGTGACGCCATTGGAGTTTGGCTGCGAGCCATAGGCTGGCAGTGAACGGCATAATGGATGCGGTGATGCGCTCCAACTCAGCGAGTCATCCATCGTCGACGCCCTCAGGATATTACAGGTCTCTCTCGGTCTCTCTTCGGGGCGATTACGGGATTTGCGATTCGCGACTCAGACTTAGGTCTAATATAAAAAGTGAATTGCATTCAATTGCATTCAATTGGTGTCAGCGAAGCAGAAGAGCGGCTCAACAGCTCTGTCTAAGGCACGTGTCTTCGCCATTGTCTGCCAGTCTGTGCCCACACTTCTCCACATTTGTCGTCCCAAAGGATGAGAAGTGTTATTGAATTTTTGGTCAAATGTTTTATTTAAAAAACTTTGAGCCGAAAGTATCGCAACTGAACTGTCGATTGAATAAATAATTTTCAATCCCAGACTTCAATTGACTGTTCGCTGGTCTGAGTTCTCAGTCAAACAAACTGTGTTTGAGTTGAAAGATAAAGAAAAGAGATATTGAAAAGTGACAGAACTTGGATGCGATTTAGCAATAAAAGCCAAACCGGGAACATATAGATGAGCATTGAGCAAGGTTAGGTTAGAGTTGACAGAACTAGCAACTGACAAATCAATGCTCTTTTGTGTTTTTGGTTAATTGAAATGTATTTATATTTAATCAGACCTATGAGTGAATTCCAGTTCAGGCGAGCATTGAAAATGTGAGCCAAAGAAGAATTCAATAAATCATCGGTTGATTAGTATTGAAGAATGTTATTCAAAATAGTCGAGGAAATAGTGTTTAATGTTGTGTTTGGAGCCAAGAAACAAGTGATCCTATAGTGTGTGTGCTCTAGCGAGTGCTGTGTGGAGTCAGTGGATGTGCTGGTTAATTGAAATTGATGACGACCTGACTCTATGGCGAGAATAGAATTTCTTTCAAATAGGGATCAACTGTTTAGTCCAACGGCAAGTGTGCGGCGAGTCTTAGCGCTTCAGTACGTGTCGTGTGGTCTCAGCTCAGACTCGATGTGCAGCTCTGATGCAGCTCTGGTGCAGTCGTGAGCCGACAGTGCATTGCCAGTGGTGTGCGAACTGCAGGCGAGCTCAGGCACAGACCAGAAAAGCCAATATCTTATTCTCTTATACTCTCATTCGCCTTCATATATAACTGGTTGTCGTCTACGCTATGCCTGACTCGCGATATATTGGATTTTGTGATCTCATGGCACACAATATCGATGGCCTCCCAGTGCGCCACTGCCTGTGCACTGCCTCTGCTGTTAACGCTCGCACAGCACTGTCGGCCGCATAGAGACAGTGCATCACAAGAATTCCAAGTATTCCTCTCTTTTTGCTTTTCCTTCTTTTGTTATCCCAGTTTTGCGCTTTGCTTTGTCTCCACTCGTATATAGAGTATAAATATATGAGAGTCAGAGTCAGTGCCGCATAGACTCAACCACTCGACGAGAAGTGTGGGCACAAAGACGACAGCTTTCGGAGCATCACTGCAGCCAAACAGTGAACAACTATAAGCCCAAAGACACTCAATATTACTGATCATTGCTGGCCATTCACTCGCCTCCCGGTCCTCCTCTCTATACCCATCTCTATGGCCGCTCATATATGGCTATGGCTTCTGACCAACCGATCAATTGTGTTAAGCAGAATCTGAATTCGGATCAAACCGGTTAATGCAGTTATTGCTCACATTCTTGCGATCAGTAGTCACCAGATTATCATCGATTTCGACAATATCATGATATTTAGAATAATCCCTTCATTGTTCTCATCTCCATGATGAATCAGCCAGATTATCTGAATTCAAAAATTATCATAAATATAAAAATTCACGATATTCTTGTCAAGTGGTTTATTTAAGTGATCAATTTACTATTGTGACTAACTGTAAAAACATGCCAATAGTAACTAGCAAGAGCAATGTGCATAAAGCCAACTGACAAACAACTGGTCCTTGATCTCAATTTTTATCAACACTTCAAAGTGTTTGAAAGTCGTGGCAAAAACACAAAACAATTTTAATTAAAAATCGTTGAGAACTTCAGTCACTAATGTAATCGAGACGTCAACTCAATTAAAAGCATTTCCTTTTGATGTCAGTTCGAAATCGAATAACTTTTAATTTTGAAGTAGATCTCAAAGTTCTTTTGCATATACGTGCAGATGGTTTGCTCACTACAACGCTATACCCCTACCAATCAGGTTGACTACTAGGTAATTTGCAACGCATTTCGGCTCCAGAGCAGATCACCTTGGTGACAAACTTGAAATTCTTGAGCACAGGACTAGAGGTTTCTGAGAGCAATGACTTTTGAGAGTATTCTGAATGAACAACTCGCAGGTTAATCTAGTTCGTTTATTAATTTATATTCAATTAGCGTATTATAGACGAGCTAAAGACGCTTTTGCTATGAATTACGAAACAGTGAACAATACAGAGGTAGAGACGACAAGAATTGAGAACATATCAGAATCACGAAGAGCTGAGTGGAGAGAAGCGGTTGGTTCGGGTGTCGGTTTACATCTCGCCATCGCTGGCAATGAACAGACCATACGGTCAGAGAATCTATTTAATTGACACTCATTTGCTAAAGCAGTTCATTAAGACATCTGATTTGGAAGTACCGCTTCATTCGCTCCTTTAATTGAGTTTTCAAATTGGCTTTAAATTAACAGAATTTTTAATCTAATTC
Source organism: Scheloribates latipes (assembly GCA_034698225.1). Taxonomy (NCBI): domain Eukaryota; kingdom Metazoa; phylum Arthropoda; class Arachnida; order Sarcoptiformes; family Scheloribatidae; genus Scheloribates; species Scheloribates pallidulus. The sequence goes on along the minus strand of JAQGBE010000003.1, from coordinate 58,781 downwards.
TATCTAATAATTCACTTAAAGTTAAATTAATAACAAATATAATTAAAATCGAATTAATTTGAATCAAGAGTTGATTCACCGCTTAATTGCCTATTGTGTTCGCAAAGCCTGACTCGCGTAGACCCGATGTCCGACCAGTTGACTGACCTGACCGGCGGTGACCACAACGAGCTGAGCGAAACGTTGGCAAACATTTCTCACTAACGATAATAGTCTTATTCACTGACTCTGAAGACATTGAGATTAACGATTGCAATGTTTGTCCGGACAGGTTATACGCGGCCAAATGCACGGGATGTCTGGAGCCGATAGCGCCCACCGAACTGGTGATGCGAGCACTCGATCACGTCTATCACATCACTTGCTTCGTGTGCGTCGGCTGCGGTCGACAGCTCCAGAAAGGCGACCAATTTGTCATCAGAGCCGGCAGACTCTTCTGCCGACCCGACTTCGAGAAGGAGATGGCTTTGATTCAGATGGCCAACAGTCGACCCGATGGCAGTCCTATTTCATCGAGTAGTGGTCAGAATATATCGCCGATGAACGGCACGCCTCCGCGACAGGACGGCCGCAGAGGACCGAAGAGACCGCGAACTATACTAACGACAGCTCAGAGGCGAGCCTTCAAAGCGTCGTTTGAAATCAGCCAAAAGCCGTGTCGAAAGGTTTGTCACTTCTTGAGGACCTGTTTCGAACATTTACTTAATACATGTATCTTCTGATCGAAGGTCAGGGAAACATTAGCCAAAGAGACAGGTCTTAGCGTTAGGATAGTTCAGGTCTGGTTCCAAAACCAAAGGGCAAAAGTGAGTATAGATTCTGCGATTGCATTGAATGCTTGCTAACAATGCGATGGTTGCGATGGCAGCTGAAGAAGATCCAGCGAAAGCAGCAACAAATGCAGGCCTCGCAGGCCGGGAGTGAGTCCAATGGCATTCAAAGTCAATCCAGTGATAAATCAAAAGGTGAGTCCATTTCTGGTCACAAATGGTGGCATTTAATTGATGGCAATTGTTGTGACCGCCGCTCAGACTCGTCGACCGACTCACCCCAGTTCTCACTGCCGCCCCTCCACTACATGAGTCACAGCCCCGACGGTAAGTCATGGCTTAGTCAACAATCGAATCGACTGATCATTAAATAAATTGCGGACCGACTATAGGTTCGTATTATTCGCCACAAGACGACGGCTATACGAAGAGTCCGCTGGCGATCGACAGCGAGACCAGTCTGACGGGTCTCGAGGATGTGCTGATTCAGCAGAGCGCGGGCGGCGGCCCTCAGCCGGGAGAACACACGCCCACAGCCATACACCACTCGGACGTCTCGCACGCGTCGCTGTTCGGGCCGACATCGATGACCCCGATCGACAAACTCTATTCAATGCAATCGTCTTACTTCAACTCGAACGAGTGCGAGTGTCTGGGTGCTCCCAATTAACGACCATTCCATGACCAGTCAGTCCATCGCAGCTTTCGAACCACAAATTAATATATTTATAACTGAATCAAAGCAAATGTTATCCGAATTTTACAAATTTTAAAAGTTTCAAAGACTTTCAGTTGTGATGCGGTCGCGGGTCCCGAGTGGGCCCTCCCGTGAGCCCCAACTCCCGCACAATTCGACAGTTGACTAGATTTCGGACAGTAGTCGGGCTAATAGTATATCAGATCACATGAGCACAGGTTTTGACATTAAAGACGATGTTTTGTTGAACAGATTCTTCATTCCATTTATTCGCCAATAAGTCACCGAAAACGCCAAACAAAACCTGTCTTTCGGTTAAATCAATTAAACAAATGGCAAAGCGTTGACCCGTTTTTGCCCAAAAATGTCTCTCTTTGTGAATAAAAGGCAAAAAACTGAATAAAAATAATTTATTAAAAGTTCGCTTTTAGTTCTTTAATGCATAATATTCTTGCGAATGACAAAAATTTATCGATCGGTCGGTGGAGTTCGGGCCCGACATCAGAGGCTCTGCTCTGAGCGCGTGATTCGCCGGAATGTCGATTGGCTTTCATATCGTTAGCGAGAATACTCTGGTATTCCTATCTGTCTGACGAGGAGTGAGAGGCCTATCGAAGACAATCTATCTCTTTAATGTCAAAAAGGGTTGGCATCTGTTTGTAGCCAATCGTTTATAATTTATTGGAGGCGTTGAAAGCCTTTGTCATCAGCACAACAAATATTTCTAATTATCTATTCAAACGAATGTCGAGTTTTTTGGATCACTTTTTTGAAACTGCTTTTCAGACCGTCTGAAAGTCATTTTTACAAACGAGGTAATCCCCTTTTAATTGAAAATTGCATTTTAAAATGATCTTGATCGACTTAAGCCACTGTTTACCATAATGAGCATTGACACCAGCAATAAATCATGGTAACTTTCGAGTTGATCTTTGCAATACTTGCCAACACTTATCCTCGAAACTAATCTATCGATAGATTATTCAAAGCAGCGGTGGTTCGACTAAAACCCTAATTATATGTCACATAAACAGTGATTAAGGCCTTGAAAGGGTGTTAAGAATCGCGAATCTAAAGCATAGGTTTTATTGCACTCGACATAAAAGTTTTTATCGGCCGAACACACCTGTTCTGCGGGAAAGACATCTCATCTGGCATTTAGTGCTGGGCTATAGTCAGTGATTAACTTATTGTTATTGTTATACGATATTTGCATTCGGAGTCAATTCTGGTTCAGTCGACCAGAATTTATGTCATTGTTTGCTCAAAGGACCGAAATTTGAGTTCCGGTTGTGTTTGACGTAAAACTCATTTCAAAATCCGAGCAAAAACTAAACCAAACTTTGAGTGAAATTAAAATTTCGGAATGTATTGCGAAAGCGTTTGAAATACGAGAGAGGAGTGGAGGCGAGGAATAGGAACGAGGAATAGGTTTGGCAATCGATGGCTACATTCAGACGACATGTCCTCTGATTTCAAATTTATGCATATTTTATGCCAACATTTGAGTCACACACAGATATCATAGGTTTTGTCACAGAGAAGGACAGACATAAATATAACATAAGTCGCGAGACTTTTCGTGTAAAAGCGTCGACAAAGAGTCAGTCACTGAGAAAACAGATCTGCAGTTCTCTGTGTTCTCTACATGTGTTGCATCGCTCGCAACGTTAGGACTCCCCTTCTCTAAAGGATCTCTCTCTCTCTCTCTCTCTCTCCCCGTCTCTCCCATCCTCTCTCTCACCGAACCGGAGCACAGCTTTACATATCGCCATTGGCTCAGCTCAGGTAGGATTGGGAGCGCTATGTTCGGAGTAGTGTTGGGCAACAGCTTTCTCTGTTTGGAAATAAATGAAGTGAAACACTGAGCATAATGTCTGAGCGATTCAGTTTAGGGTCAGCTCTGGTCTGACTACTCATCCGGCAAATTGTGTTTTCTGTATATTCACCAAAATTGTATTTATTATTATTCGCACGATTTTGAGCACAGATTACCCAAAAGTCAATGAAATGAGAGCCAAAAAAGTTATTTACTCTGACTTAAAGTCGATTGATAATTGATTACGTGTCCAGAAGAGCCGATCGGGCAGATCACGGCAAGGTCACGATGGTCGCCATCACCAGTGATGACCTGCACTCACGATAATGGCTCTAATAGTTTGATATCAGGGGTTAATCCCTATTAAGCGATTAGAGAGTTATGGCGACACATATTGAGCCGTAAATCTGAGGTCATATCCACGTTGTCTCACATCAGATATCTGTCGCTCGACAGCAATACTCATAAGTCTAGTCCCACATTAGGAACAGTTCCTCTTATATGACATAAAAGAGATGATTATGTCTTTTGATCGAAAATCATTGGCTCGACAGCAGGGAGTCTGCAGAGTGAGCGGCGATGGCATCGACGACATCGGCGATGGGCCACCGATTAGGCAGTGCTCTGATGTGCTGATGCTCTGCCAGTGTTGAGCCAATTTCGTATATAACTCTGTTAGGTGTATATAAAACAGCACTCTTTCCTATCATTATATGTATTTTCGCGACACATTTCCCGAATCGATAATAGATTACCCGCTCATCAAAACTATATCATAAAACCTGTGCCTTAACTGCGCTCAGAGTTACGCGTATTTTCCCATTAAAATCGTTAGGCATTGAGTCTGTGAGCTCTTGGAGGCAGTAAAGAGCAGCTCCAGAGTCAGCGATGGTGTGCTGTGTTGTGCTGTGCCTGCGATCCAATAAAATACAAACATAATATGCGCTGATATACTATATTTACATTCTTCTCGATGGTTGTGTCCTTACATACGAACAGAGCATCGCTTTGTTTGCACTCTTCTCCGCCACTTCACGGCTCGCGACTCAATACTGACGCCTCGAGTCAGTCGATGTGTGAGAACTCGCGAAAGTCAGAGAAGAGATGAGAACACAAAATCAATTTCACTTTCACTGCTCACATGAATATCGCTTCGAATTCATTAAACATATACTTATTAGCGGTGAGGACACCGATCGCACACTTGATCTTCTCAGCCAAATTAGATACAACTTAGCATAAACTGATCTATCATGGTAGTTTATTAATATAAATTGGCTGTTTAACTGTTTCACTGCCCAAAGGATGTGAAAAGTAAGGCCAATATTTGCTCACAATGTGTGAGTGATTGAAATTCTTTGCGAAATCTGTAAGCTATTGACAAGATATTGATAAACGAGCAAGATATGTTTTGTGTGTGAATTAAAATATGCCGATCATTGGCAATCGAGCCCAAAACTAGCTGATGCAAATGAGCTAGTTGAGTTGAGTCAAGTTGGATGCCGTATGACATCAGCTTCTATTTGCTAACTCGAAGTGCAAAAGCGAATCCTCTGTTGTCATCTGGTGTTCGCAAGTCTCGACATAAAAGTGATTGAATAAAGTGATTGATTGTGGAGATGCTGCTGCCTATTGGATGCCTAGCTCACATTGTTCAAAACATATCGCAGACTCATTGGTTAACCGGCCAATAATAGGTTCATTAATCTTATCTAAGTGCGATTATCAAGTTAATCATTTTAATTAAACTATCATTTATTTACGAACAGCCAAATCAAAGGCAAATTAAATCTCAGCCCCCATTCAGTCCCCCTTCAGTTCTAATGTGATATTGAATATTGTGAAAATCTCAACAAGTTATCCCCCTTTCCGAAATGTGACAGATATATTTCTTAATTGATCAGGCTGATATTATTATTATTATTATTAAATACTAGGACACTTATCAAGGTTAAATGCAACAAAAAAAGAACATTTGGGCCGCAATTTTGTCGGAAGGCCTAGTAAATAATTTATTAAAAAGATAAGCAAGTCCAAAAATTATCAATTTTATTTTGAGTTACATTGTGTGTTATAAAACTTTCAAAATCTTAAATTCATTGTAAAATTAATAATAGCTTTCACTTTGAAACTGATTATTATTATTATTAAATTTATTGACAATTTATTCAAAAAATATATTAATAATAAAACTCACTTAAAAGTAATCTCAACTAAGAATATGTTATCTAAAAAAATAAATTATGAATAAACGACACCAAAAAAATATCACTTCTTAAGACTTTTTTGTTCCCTTTGGGAGAAATATTCAATTCTAATGTCCGATGACTTCATTTTCATAACAAAATCCAATTTTCTCAGTATTTCGTTCGTCAGGTCTGTGTCGGCCTCTAATGTCCAGGTCTTGTACTCCGCGCCACTCCAATAGACCACTTTGAATGTAGACTTACCGGTATCTACGAGAACGAGCATGGTCACAACATGATACATGATATATGCCTGAATTGCATTGATAACTGACTCAATTTGTGAGACAATAGCTCGCAGAGGACGACATCTTCGTCGTTGACTGTGACGGCCTTCGGCTGCCACTGGAAGAACCCAGTCTTGGAGTGGATGGGAGTGATCTCAATCTTGTCGCCACTGATGCCGAGCTCGACCTCAGCGGTGCGGCCGAGTTTGTTGAGTGCGGTCACGTTGTAGGACCGATAGAGCGGTGCCTCCATCGCGAACATGTCTAACTCGAACTGAGCCTTTTGTCCGTCACTCGTGTCTGACAAACATAAAAATAAACGTTTATTAATATAATTAATATTAATATAAATTAATAATAATTATTAATATAATTTAATTGATATGAAAGTAAATATAAGTGTAAACAAAAATAAGTATTTCGGTCGATATCACAATTAGTCGGCAATAAATTCAAATAATAATTCCAATAATAAATTACTAGAAAGAAAATATTTTTGTCCACTTTTAGGAAACACGAGATATAAAGAACTTTTTGTGGCCGACAGAGACTGTGGCCGTACCTGAGGGCTGTTCGGGCACCAGAACGAACTCCAAGGTATTGCATTCGGTCAGAGTTAGCTTCAGGTCCAGAGGAATGCCCGGTTCGGTACGTTTCTCCAACTTATACGAGACTCCCTTCACTAGCGATGGCCTTCGCTTTTTGATAGTCAGTTCCAAAAGCTCTTGCAATGAGATCTGAAGGCTATTGACTTGGATTTTGGAGAAGACTTCTTCGATATATCTGTCAAATGATTGAATTTTCAGTATTGCATGTTAAATGAGGCGCCAAATCAATTGTGGCTCACATGGTAACCAAGATATTGTTCTCCTGCTCATCTTTCTCGACTAGTGCCAGCACAGGAAACCCGAATTTGGCCACAAGTTCTTTGGAGTTCAGACTAGGGAAGTCCGGGTCTACCTCTCCGTTCTCTTCGGCGATGCGCAACGAGTAGTGGTTGACACTGGGCTTAAGCCGCGGCTCTTTGCCTTCGTTGGTGTACTGCCAGCAGATCAGACCAATGAGGTCGTCGACCCGAGCGCCGATCTGAGTGACCACTTCCATGGGCTGCTGGCGCTGGTCAGGCGCGAGCATGGTCAGGTAGATGGTGATGCGCTTGGTGGGCGCGCCCTCACTCACCCGGCCGTCAAACCTGGCGTATTCGTTGAATGGGTTGTTGGGAATGTCGGGACACTTCTCCAGCTGAAGACTCAGAGCCGACTTAAGTGGTTTGGCCGAAGGCGACGACTCGTCTCTCGGTTTGACTTCTTTTTTGGGGAACAACTCATTTATATCTGTATCTGATGTGAGAGCACAGGTGTCACAGATGTCAATCACAATCAAGAATCGGAATAATTTGCGCGCAAATACCTGTCAATCCGTACGGATTTGACTTCCACTCGACTGTCTTGACCTTTGGCTGATGTTTCCGCTCCTTCTTCATGCGGTCCAACCGCTGAGCGGTGTTCGACCGTCTCCTGACACCAATCAGCTCCATATCAGACATAATATCGTACGACTGAGCGGCCTCTAAGAGTTCCGATTTGGTCTCGACCTCCAAACCTATTTCAAACAAAAGACCGGTTAAAACAAAGGCAACGATAATATTGTTTTAATTGAACAGACTTTTGATGAATTCCGGGTCCTCTTCGTCAGAGAAGTGGTTGTGAATGGTCTCGTTCAACATAACCATTTCGCACATCCCGGTGTCGTCGCATGTGATGAACGAGTGTCTGATGTGCGACAGAATGAACTTCGGGTCGTCATAGAAGGCCATTAGTCTTGAGTCTTGAGTCCAAAGGTTTTCCTCTCCTTTTGCTTATACACGAAAAGTTTGAATCTATTTAATGAAGAGATTTGACAAAATATTTTGAATAAAGTATTCAAATTATTAATTAATTACATCTAAGGATTAGCGGAAAATGTGTTGATTAAAGGGAAGACACCTCAAGAATGGAGTGGTATATACAGGTTATGGCAGTTATGTCATAAACAAATTAGATTTGGTTTGAGGCACAGCACAAGTGGTGCGGCCCTAAAAAATTCAAATTAAAAACTCTGGTCTAACGTTTTGATTGACACCTCTGGTAATTAGTCTTATATTTTTTCATTAATTCACTCACTGATCAACTCTTAACGTGTCGTTCCCTCTATGCCTGCGCCCCAAAACCTGGTGAAGAATGCCATCAAAAGAGGAGATTTTTTTCTTACTCGCCATTCAATACCCAAAAACTTTTCTATTCATTAAACGCATTGAAAACTTATGAAAGCCTTAATGTTTGCCAAAAGTTTTTGATGAAATTAATGTCTTTCATTAGCGCGTGTTTGGCCCCTAAAGAGGAGCCACTATTTTTTGGGCTGTCTATGAGATGCCTGTGCTTTGGATGCGAGTCAATGCTAATAGAAAATGATTGATTCGAAAAATATTTTATAGAGAGAACACTGTTTAATGAATAATTACTCAATAGGTTTGACGATTACATCAAAAAAGTGAGTTTTGCAAAGGGTTTGGATGTGTTTTTTTGTGGAGGTGTCGGACGGCTATGCCTGCCATCAGTGCCATTGAGTCGCAGCCACTAATTCATATAATTTTTAGACATAATTTGATTTAATATGTGAAAGAAAATCACATTTCGATCTAATTATATGGAACCGAAGCGAACAGTCACTGCAGTGGCGGTGAGGGGTTAGGCATCCGATCAATGCAAGTGAAAAAATAGTATAATTTAACGGCAAAAGTCATTGGGATTGTGGCGCCAATGGTGTGATCATTGAATCGGTTGGCAAAACGTATAGACGTTTTGATAAGTGTAACACAGCTTTTCCATTAATGTCACTCAAATAACATTAAACACAATAACAAACCCGAAGTAGATATAAAAATTAGAATTAATGATCGCTACCGATGGCTAAGTGTAACGCATCGCCAGAATCGAGCGAATCTATAGATGTGATGCTCAACACATCGCTCACATCCCTCGCCAGTCGAGGCCAGACTCGTGTTGTGTTCTATTCGCTGCTCTCCTATTGAATTGCATTTTTGTCATATCATAGTCAGACTCACTCATAGTCTCTCATAGTCTGCGATACTATTATATCATAAAAACATTTTTTCGTTAGACAATAGTCGGCCTCAAAAGCACTGAAGACACGGAAAGACATAGAAATTCATGAAAATTTCGCGTTTGATATATGATTTGTGTCAGAGATAATGCGCTCACAGCCAACCAAATAATAAATTTGCCAATTATTATCATGATAAGACTAATTTGGTTTGCTTTGCACACATTGTATGATCAATTCATACATCTATATGAGGAGTGACACTCTCAGTGCTGTCAGCCAGATCATCTTCCACGGACCATTGCATGCCACAGACTATTTGGGCTGGCTCATTACCAGGGTGATAAATAACCTGGCAATTTGGCTCTGTTGCAAGGTTATGCTAGTCATGGCAAGAATGTTCTCGTTCTTCTTCTTGATGATTGCTTTTATTGTTGCGAGCAATTCAACGCTAATCTAGTAATGAGAACATCTTGTCTTGTCCTCTTTGCATTATCTTGCTGCAACAAGCACATTTAACTCGAGTGTACAAGTTTTTAATTATAAACATTGAGATAAGCAAACCCGTGATTATCTCGCTATTCAATAGCCAGCCATTGAGCGGCGAATTGTGCGAAACACTCAATTTCATAGCTCACGTCAGATGAGTTATCATTGCATTATTGAATAAACATGATAACTCACCGACGAACCAACTAACTAATGCACATTGCAATCGGTCTCATAGTCTATCACCGGTCAGACCAATCGATATCTCGCTAACAGATGATATCCGATATCCGACCGATCAGTGCTAATGAGTGAGACATACCTGAGTGGGAGTGGAGGTCGGTCTGGGCATCACATGTCAAGTGCCGGTCGCAAGTCAATCTGGCTCAGTTTGGCACTAACACGCCTGGCTTATCAATGCTGTCCAGGATAACTACCAAAACAAATCACCTGGCGAGCCATTTTGAGTTAGCTGACAGTTTGCCCGATGGATGGCTCTGTCGAGGCCGCACACCACTCGCTGTCGGACCAAAACATTGGTGCTGTTCAGGAGTGACGTTAGGAACTGACCTCTTGTTCAATGCAAAACAGACAGGGCACAACTGAGATGATGAGCATGGTGATTTACGGCAAGGTATAGCTTGGTTCTAAAGTGTCAAAGTTAGTGTCGCAAATGGAGCAAGCAAGTTCTTGTGATGGCAATGTGCAAGGGCGAGCCATACTTGCTGTATGAGACGAGTTCCAGGCGCTGATAGTCGCAGGCGAGGGCAGGTCGAGAGCGGGTGACGTCTGGTTGTGCGAGTGTTGGGTCCTTCCCAACAGCCCTCCCGGTGCTGCTGTGCTGAGCGACTGACTGCTGGCGATTGGTCGAGGATTGGTCGAGTTGGGGGCAGACAAGACATGGAGGGCTGTGTTGTGTGGTGTGCGCGCACAACACGAGCCGAGCGGTGCAGACCTGAGACACTCAGACTGAGAGCTCTGCCTAATGTGAGCCAACCTTTCACTCAGACTGTGAGCGCGACTCTAATATGTCCATCAAATTGTTGACACAAACTGTGAGCCACTGAACACTGTCTAAGCCACCGCTTGGAGGCCACCCGACGCCGGACACCAGTGCCCACCGGTCTGTGCCACCCGACCAGCGCTGCCACACATCTGTGCCCTCGGATCAGACGGTGACTGTGACCAGAAGAGGCTGTGTTGCTCGCGAAGACCGTGCGAAGACATGCCATTTGTTTGTTTACAAGCCCTCAGCGGCTGACACAGTGTCGGCCATCCCATTGACCGTTGAACTGACCGCTTGTCCCGTGCCGTGATTGACCGCCGATGTGTGGCCACCGCCGCACGTGTTGACTATTATGGACGATAACCCGCACAACCACTCGCTGTCTATCATGCATGCGGTGTCACAGCAAATGTCGGCCCACGTGGTGCCGCCGGCCCCTCACCCGTACGGCCTGCCCGACCCCAGCGGCCCGACGGGCAACTCGGAGGCGAGCGTCGGAGGCGAGCAGCGCAAGCACGACATTTCGGAGATCTTGCAACAGATTATGAACATTACTGACCAAAGTCTCGATGAGGCTCAGGCCAGGTCTGTATTGTCGGCAAACAACAGGTTTTTATCGCATTTTCATTTGTTTGGCCACTAGTTAGTCGATTCCCGCACCCGATCCCTGGTCTGTCTCCCGCTTCGGGCTCTTCGCTGGCTTTCCGTTTCCGATCTTATTATCATTATTTGTTTACAAATGGCTTTGACTTAACTTTTGGTTAACTTTCGCTTTAAGTGATTCTTAATCTAATGCTTTGTTTTTGTTTGAAAACTATTGATTTGGTTATAAATTATATTTGCATTTTATGTTATTTTAATATAACTTTTGCCATTAAATGACTTTAAATAGCGATTTCTTATTCTCACGAAAACCATTTGGCCGTTCAAAGTGAGCGAAAACTATTAGCAAAGAAAATAGTTTTCTAATTATTTCGATATTACATTTGTTTTTTAATCTAATGTATATTTGTATTGACTCTGCAATCGAATAACAAAACTCTTGTTTTTATAAAGAATTTATTTGTTAAGAAATTTTTTGTTTCATATTTTTTTGTTTAGTCGTCTCACTGTCTGTGACAACACTGTGTGCTCTCTCTCGCTATCTCTCTGCCTCTCTGTCTCTCTCCCGACCGCTCTCTCACTCTCTCCAATGTCTCTCTCGGCTAATAGATCTCGTTTATTATGAAACTAGTTTTTAATTGAAGTCGTTTTCTTCGTTTTTCGACTTTCTTTTTCTTGTTTCTCGATTTTTATTATTATTATCTGTTATTTATTTGTCACTCATTCGGAGCGATAAGTCTTCGAGTTGTGACCAATTGTTTTGTTGGTATAGATATCCATAGCCATAGTGGGAGAGTGTCAGCGCCTAAACGTGTTTTTAATTACAATAATTATATATACGTTAATAAGTTTTAATCATTAGTGTGTTGTTAGACATTCGGGTGCCTCCGAACCCGACTCAACTGAACTGAACAAGTTATAAATGTTAAATGTTGTCTGACTAATGAATACGGTCTCACATTTGAATCGCTAAATAATATGTGTATTATTTCTCTCTTCTCTTGGCTTTTCTTTTAAATTCAAAGTTCACTTTTGCTTTTAATTTGACGTTCGGAGAGACGAGTCGACCAATAATTATAACGCGTTTCTCATAATTAACTGTTTATTAATGCAAAACAGAAAAAGAGAAACTCTTATTATCTGATTAGAGGATAGATAATACGCCGAGATTAAGACATTTTGACTGACTGTTGTGATTAGTTGTTACTAGTGGTTGTTCTTGTTGTTGCTAGTTGTTTGGTCAGCCACTAATATAATCATCATGCTAAATACGAGCTGGCCGCTCTAACCTGCATCCAGTTTCATCAATAAAGATGATTAATCACACTTTTGTTTGGCCTTTCGCTCGAAATTAATAATTTAATTCAATTAATAGTCAACTATTTATATGCAATCGCTTTGGCGAGCATTTGCTTAATGAAAATGAAAGCTTAAAAGAGAGAAAAAACTATTCGCCAAATAATAATAATCTTGAGATTCTATGCCAGATATGTCTCATCAGATAAGCCAAGCTCTGCACTGCACTCCACTCGCATCTCAGGCTCACTGATTGAACGAAAATTTTTCGGATAATTTTCACTATAATTACACTTTATTTATCAGATTTGTCAATAAAAAGTTGCAATTTTTTCGGTCGTAAAATAGCAATTTTTTGCCTTAAAATTTTTAATTACTTTTTAATTGATTTAATAAATGATTTACAAAATGTTTGCCTGAAAATGAGTTATATTCGCCAAATTTATCATGTTTATCACCGGGCATAACGATGGGCAATTAAATAGGGTTTAAGTTCGCTTTAAGTTCTGTTCGTACGTTCGATAATTAAATTAAAACTATTTAGTTTGCTATTACTCTCTGGACTGTTATTGTTTGGGGCGATATCTTTGACTGCTTTTTCCCGAAAGCGATTGGAATTAATTTTGATTATTAATTATAACCGTTTTGTCTGTGAAGGAAACACACACTGAACTGTCATCGGATGAAACCCGCGCTCTTCAGCGTCCTCTGCGAGATCAAGGAAAAGACAGGTATGTCTCACAACTCATAATTGATTGTCCGCTTTGGCCTAATTCGGGCCACAATTAGCGCGTTTCGGCCCAAAACCAAGTCTTAAGTCACGTATCAATCAAATGTCTATCAAAACGCGTAACAAAATTAATGACTAAAAGTCGATAAAAGTTTGGTTTTCTTTTTTGGCCAAACTATTCGATACATTTTGGTTTAAGAGTAGCTGACAAAAGGTTTTTTTGAACTGAACAGAGGAATGGTTTTTGCCATTGCGGCCGACTCTGTCTGAACTTGTTTTGGTTCATTTCTGGTCCACTTTTGCATTGCTAACCAGAATGCGAGGGATAGTCCTCTCCTGACGATGAGTGAGGCGATGAATGCCAGCGAGTGTTGAATACCAGCCATTTCGTGGCGTTCCCCTCCTCGCCAGTGCCAGTGTGTGGTGTGCTGTGTGTGTGAGTGCTGTGCTGTGCCTATGCTATGCCTCTGCTCTGTGTATGTGTTGTGTGCCTCTCATTCTCTCATATCCTGACTGTCCTCTGACTTAAGCTAACTATTCTGACTTTGCATCTGTTCTCTCTGCTCTTGGTTCGCGTTGGGCTCTGATATCCCGCATTTACAGCAATTTTAAACCCACGAAACGAATTTAGAGAAAAAATATTCCTCACATAAGACGAGTCGAAAAGAAATAAAGTATACTTTCTTAGAGAGTAAGATAGACTTATAGAGAGAGAGACCGAGCAAAAAGTGTTTTCACCCAAAGAGTGTTTTTGACCTCCACTTTGGCCTCACTCGGTCTGTGAGAGACTTCTCTGCCTATGAGAGAGACCTCTCTCTCACTCTCAACTAGTATATGAATATTTAACAAGGTTCACCCCGGCTATATTTCAAAATTCATCGATGCATTAGACGCGTTGAGCACTTGTGCTGTTGTTTTGTTGGCCCGTTTCGTCAAATTAGTGTCTGATTGAAGTCCCCTCTCAGTCACAACTAATTTTATTGCCTTTTAAATGGCTTGTAATTAATTATTGGCGATATTTATTATATTTATTATCGTTTTTACTTTATCTTCTAAAACATTAATTATTATTTAGCCAAGTTATCATTAAACTAGCAAGTAGCAGCGATTCAACCTTTTGAAATCAATGATCAAAATCAAAAGAAGAAATTAAATGCTCTCCAAAAACAAATATTAAATACAACTCTCGATGTATTGGAAATATCGGAGCCGTTGATAGTTATATAGTCTGTAATTATTTTCGGCCCAAAAGGGCTTTTAATTCAATTAAATAGTTGTTATATATTTCAAAGTTTAATTGTCTATTTAAAAAATTATTTGAATTGAATTAGAAAATTGTTTATTACAGATATGTGTCTGTATGTGTGTGTCTTGGTTCAGACCGATGGCCTCCTAATTGAATAAAGCATTTACTCGATTGTGATTAGCAATAAATAAGTAAATCATTGCCAAAGAGTCGTATAGTTTGTATGCTATCGTTATATAGCCTGAGCTTAGCCTTAGTCTGTGTTTTAACTCTTTTATAGGCTGTTTGACGGCTGTGTGGCAGCGATTGAGTTGTGTGTTGTGTCTCACCTGAACCGCAATCGAGTGTTTGAGGTTTAGCGAAGAGAGCGCTCCTAATCAGCAAATATATCAAAAATATAATAAATATAAAATAAAATATCTATTGCTTAGCCACTAATAATCTGCTCACTTGAATAGTTCAGTTCAGTTGTGGAAATACTCTACTCCTGGAACTACACTTCAAATAAAATCAAATAAAATGAAATAAAGTGCTTATCTGCCGAACGGCACAGAGAAGTGAGTGCGACAGACCTGTGCATTATCTAGCAAGAGATAATGGCCTGCCTTATGCTGTGCTGAGCCAACTGAGCCAATCTTATAACCAAGATTAAATCATATTATGAATAAATCTCTGGCCTCATAATATCGTATTGTAAATACGAGTTAAACAATAAATACCATATCAATGGTATCAATGGTATCAATGTTAGAGCCAATAATAGTAGAGACATATTGTGAATCAAAAGTACGCACCGACTCGACTAATCCGGGCAAATATGTCGGTGTCGAGTGGCCTGGTTTTGCACCTCAATCGCACAGCCATTCACTATTAGAGCCAAACGTTTTTTACCATTTCTCTGACTTCACTCTCTAGTCGTTATCTATTTAGCGAGAATGCTCTTATCAAAAGGCATTTCATGTTCTCGTGTTAAAAGCAATACTAAAATTCATTTCACACCACCTTTCAAACTAATAAATTGTTTTTTGTTTAATGAATTTCAAACATGAATTTAGAGATATTTCTTATTTATTTCTTTTTCTCTCTGTCTCTCGACTTTTAATTGACTTTTTGATTCAAACGGAAAAAATAAAAGCCTTTTCTCTGAGTCTCTCTCCACTTCCTCCCCCACTCGTAACACCACTTAACAATTTTCAAGAATATCTCGATTGTTAACAATCAAACATATTTGTCTGGAGCATAATTTATCATACATTTTCCATCGACGTCCTCAATATCTGGTTCGCAATTACATTAGTCAAACGCGACTTCAATAGCGATCGTTTGTGAAACTAATGCTTTGATTTAATGTTAAGTAAACCTCAGAAAATTCGTAAGAATGAAGAATGCATTTGCATATCCACTTCAATGGTATGCCTAAAACCTATCATTTGCTTTCACTTCTAAATCTTTAGTCCGACCGAAAACCTCATACAAATTGTGTGCCTCGGCTATTGTGCCGTCCGATTAACGTTCCGGCTAACTATAATGATCATGCTCAAGTTCTTTTTTATGCTCAAGGATTTTGCTCTGGAATCAGATTATTTGCCAGACTAGTGCCCAACCATTTAAAACTTATTATCCAGTTTATTGTCACTCGAATGACGACTGAATATACATAATTAATACACAGAATTATTACCAATTGGTTTGCACAGAGTCAGAGTCAGTGTGCGGTTACCTTGGATGGAGGTTGTGGTGGTTGGCTCTGGTGGTTGGTGTGGCTCTGTCTGTGCCTCATCTGCTGCTGATCTGAAGGCAATGATAAAGATTTTTCAGTAATTTTTTCTTTCAAAAGATTATTTATTCGTTTGATTTCAGAAAAAAACTAGTTTTTCAATGGAGTGAATGGTTTGGATAAAAAATCTCCAGAATTGAGACGAATTTATTAAATATCAAAAACTTTTTAAGCAAAACTTTTTAGTTGTTTTATCGATAGAAAACTTTTTTGAATCGAATTCCAGAATTATATCTGAATTTAATATTTTTCTGGATTTAAAATATACAAAAATGAATGAAACAAAACAAGAAATGAAATTTATTAAAAACTTTATTTTCATATCCGAACCACTGATTCAATAAATATATTTCAGTAACAAATATAACTATAAATACAAATGCGATGCCAACCCGACTGAGAGCCGGGTCTCACCGCTCGTGATATTTCTCATAATATTTTATATTTTAATTTCATATATAATTTATATATAATTTTATTGTGAATTCCATGCATTCAAGTGCTGGCACTGAAGCGGCAATACTAATACAAACGCCAATAATCGAGTTCATACTATTTCTCAGCTACCAGTCATACATCTAATATATTCCATTCTAACTATTCATTACTCCTCTGTATTAAAATGTTTATTAATATTAGCGATAATTAAAATGAATGCATCTTTAAAAATGTTATGGCATTCGAGGCATTCACGAAAACACATATTTATATAACAAAATTTTTAGCTTCCATTGAACTCATCTCTGGCTCCCGGTATTGGACCTCATCTGTGAAGCCCTTCTTCTCCTCTCTCAGATTATTTACTACTCGAATGTATTTTGAGTGTAAATGCAAAATATAATAATTCACTCAACCCTTATAAATCACTTTTGGCTCACTTTTATCATATTTTTCATAACACATATACACAACACTTGGCTCTGTATTTGACCACCAGTTATGCCGTTTGGTGGGATGAGCCTGGCACTGCTCACAAGTGAGGCATGGTGCTGCATGATGTGTGTGCCAGGCTAATTGTGCACAGCAGCCAAATTAATCATTAAAACAGTGTCGGAATTAATAATAATTATTATTAAATATAGAGAAAAGTATTTTTGCTGTAATTTATACCAAAACATTGTATCGGATATTAAAAATCTCTGTTCAGTCGTCCAATCCATGCATTACTGGCTCACTATTTGGCTCTGTTTTAATAAATTTTAATGAAAATGCAATGTTTTATATAAAACTCACACATCTATTGCAAGGCTATTGTTGTTCCACATATACAGTCGAATGTAAAGTGAATTTTTGGCGTCAAAATTGTTGGCTGAATAACAGCCAGTATATCGCGATTCGTAATATAAGGTATATAAAGGATTAATAGGGAAAACAATATCACAAATCGTGTGCTAATAATGATTGCGAAACACTATAAGCCTTTGAAGTCCGAAATAATTGAGTCCTTCATTAACATTAGACCTGTTCTTAAGTGTAATTTACTCGCAATATATTTAATGCTTAAAACAGTGAATGATATGAGAAATACATTTCGAGGCTTATAAATAAAAATAACATAAAAATTTCAGTGAACTGTTGGCTCTCTTGTGGTGAGCGCTCACTGACGAACCTGTGCTCGAGAACAGTCTCTTCAGGAGTGATCTCTCTCAGTCTCACCCGTCTCTCAGTCTCTCTCTCTCCCCGTCTCTCCCCGTTCTCACTCTCGCACTCCTTGGCATACAATAAGAGGACTACACCTCTGGAGTTGAGAAACATTTCAAACTTAACTTTACAAGAGATGAACTGCTCTGCCATTTGCTGTCTGAATAATTTATAGCCAATCATTACTTGAATTTTCATTTTGGACAGATTTTTCTCGTTTTTTCATTTTGGTTTGAAATCAATTTCTTTTACGTTCTTTATTCTCCCTCTTCTTCTTCTCCAAGAACTTATTGGTTCACAATTTGGCTTAAAGTCAATGCTTTAATGTTTTATATATTTCCTAACAATTGCCCGAAAAATATCATCAAAATTAAATCGTTTCGTTATTATAGGCTTTCCGTAAGGGGTTTTGCAGGGGTTGTCACTGCTGTCAGTGCTCTACGGCTCGGCTCAGGTCGGGTTGGGTCGGGGGTCGCGCCACCAAAGCTCAGCTCAGACTCTGACTCCAACTTTCATTGTATTTGTTCCGAGCTCTGGTAACCCCTGTTCTTCGCGTCAAATCTTATCTATTCCTCAAAACTTGTATTTCAAGCGTGTATTTTAAGGCTCGATTCAGTTGTGCGAGTGGTGTGTGTGCTGTGTGTGGAGTGCCTTCTGGCCATACATTAAAGAGCGAGTGCCACCTGCAGTAGTGGAGCTCTATTCGAATCTGAGCTAGCATGAGCTAGTCAATGCAGTCAATGCAGTCCATCGTCTAATGCAGTTTGCACACAGTTTGAGACGAGCAAGACAAAATGGATTGATGGCATATAGCATGGCCTCATTGGCTCATTGCATACCATAATAGCTATTATTTTAATTTGATTGCACACTAATCCCGAAACTATGTGAGCACTGATTGCTCCGCAGATCCTCTCAAAAACAGTATAAAAGGCTTTGCTTTGGTTTTCTTGTTTTTGTTTAAGCGATGCATTCGAGTCATCATTGGTTCTGATGGTCTGACTCTCAATGTTTTATTGCATTTCTCGTTTCTCTCAATCATTATTATTGCTATTATTCATACATTAAATTTATTTAAAACCGATTCTCTATATTCTGATTAATGAAGAAAAATATCCGCAAAATCCAAGCCTTACTCGGAAACCAAACGTTAATCTCATGTGTTATTTATGCACAAAATAATGAGTTTTAAGACTGTTTTTATCCTTTATTCCACTGAATACTGAACTTTTTTTCATAAAACCCACTCTTTTTTATTAAAAACTAAGAAGAAAACTGTGAAAAGTCTTATAGTCTTTGAGTTAATGTTCGCCACAAAAATCTATTTTAAGTTTTTAAGTGAGAGCCGAAGCGCCGAAACTATTTTTGAAATATTCGCTTCGATTTTGTCGCTCATTGCCAACAAATACAAAATCCGAAACTCTGTTCGGCAATATTGGAGAATCTTTTGGCAATTTTCGGAACCAATAGCTGTCCTGTTATTGAGTGAGACATCAATTTCTGAATGAATCGATGTCTTGGAATAAATAGTCTGTTCATATTGGCTTTGCTCATATGTTTAGAGTGAACTACAATTTGTAATATTGCCTTGCACACTTGCACACGCATATGAACGCAAATTGTCTAGAGGAAGTGTCCAATTGAAATTGGCGTCAAGTCTTCCTGGAGTGTCTCGTGTGAGCATGGTCATGATAGCTGGTGCTCTATGGTTGAGAGCTGGTCCTCAGCAGATGGCACTCAGCACTGGTTCGGAGCACTTCTTCAGTGTTCTTCAGTGTTGAGCCATTGGTTCGGTGGCAGAGACGGAGACGAAGAGACTGTTTGTGAGCCATATCTTCAAAATTAATTTAAGGGAAAGCCATCGCTGCTCTCAGTTGTGTGTCGGATGAGAATTATATTCCAATTGAAAGCCTTTAAATGTATTCCGCAATCGATTGTAGCCATCAGTCCGTATAAAAACTTCTCGTATAATAACGAGTAAAATAAAAATTTCATTTTAATGTTCGCCTCCGAAGCCGAAGCCCTTTCGCTCGTCTCGTCTCTTCTCGTTCGCCGTTTCTGTGGAATGAAATGAGAAAAAATGATTGCATTTATTGTTTGCTATAATAGAATAAAACAGTACTTAAAAATCAAATTTACATTAAGAGCTTTTTTCTCTGTACACCACTAATACATATATTTATCGTTAGAATTTGCGTTCGGATCTCATTTTAATTTTCGTGCCATTAATTCAATACAAATGTCTTCAATGTCTCGCACTTGAGTTCGCCGATAGACAACTGTTTGGCCCACTCTTTGCCCCCTCTATAGCCTCTGCAGACCCATAGGGAAGAGCGTCTCCATTGATGCCATGGATGCCATCGATGCCGAGACCTCTCTGTTTGTGCAGTGAACGCAAATAATTCATATTTGTGTCAAACATTTTTTCGATGTATCGATTTGTTGTCTCATATATGAAACTAATATATTATATGCAATACTCTGACCGTCTTTTCCTATGTATGTATGTATGACTGACTGCCTGTGCCTTACGATTGTCTTTCGGGAATTGTCGTTCGCGTATGAGAGAGCTATTTGTGTAATATTGGCGCAAAAAATGCCGAAATTGGCCATAAAATAGCATTGAATCGAATTTCGGTGAAAACATGTCAAATGCAAAACAGGCCGACTGTGCGGACCCTAATGTGCAGATTTGAGATGCATTTAAATCGAGTGTGACTTCAATGGCATCGCCTCTACAGACGAGTCGGTTATTGAGTCTTCGGATGAATTAATCACTGGTTATGGCCATCACTCGAAGACATTCTTCTGGCGTATATACAAACGTCGACTACATATATATAGACCTCTGAAGTGAATTATGATAAGAAAAATAAATAAATGTTTGGATCTGTCATCAGGTGGTTAGCGATGGCCTGACATTAATTTCTGGAGATTTGCCGATCACTTCGGGTCGCCATATAATGGCAGTCAATGCCTGCCCTCCACTCACTATATGAGAGCTAATTATTTGTTCTTTATTGAAGAGCTTTATTGAGGATCTCTTCGGCGCTGATCGCGAGTGTGATCCTCAGCCATATCTTCTCATTTGGTTGTTGATCACAACCAACACTCGGCTCTGTGTTTGCAGTCCTGAGTCATTCATTCATTAATAGCTGGCACTCATTGTACGGCCAGTCGTGCCCTAACCGGTCATTATTTAAGAGTTTTAGTCACAGCTATGGAACCATTCATTTTCATCTGCGAGTCCGACACCATAGACATAGTCACATAGAGTGGCAGTACTTGTGCAGGTCGTGTGCCATCGCCACTCTGGCCGTCGATCGATTGGTCACCTAATCCTAAGCCAGTGCTGTGCGATATTAGAGGTGACACTCAGTCTTCACTCCTCAACACATCCAACACATCCAACACATCCAAACACATACTCTTAATTTGGAGCGCATTTCGTCTCTACGACTGAGTCTCTACGACTGAGTCTCTACCAGATTATCACTGCTCACACTTTTAACGACTTTTTGCTCTTTGTTTTCTTGAGTCCTCAGTTTTGTTCGACTTCTCTCTCATCTCTCTCTTGTCTTACTTATTACTGTCTGTTGTAAGGCCTGAGCACTTGTGAGCGCCGGTTCTTTGTCTTATCTCACGACTGCAGATGCGATGCATTTATTCTGTTTTCTCTGTTCACTAGACATAAAACGTGTCTAATATTGGCTCTTATTTTGTGGATGCGATGCCTGACTCCATTCTCGCCGATGGTTTGTCTGTCCCCCAGAGATTTGCATGTTGTTTAGCTCGCGAAGGCATTTGACATGTTCTCCATTCTCATACACTCACCATTCCTTTTGGAGACTTTTTTAATGTGTGTTTATACTAAAAAAACAGTTCACTCTTATGGCACACAAAGGGTTTTAAAGGTATAACTGACTCGCGATATAAGGCCTGGCGTTGCGTTGAGTTGTGCCTAATCTAAGATTCATGTTATATGTTATATCACTTTTTGCCGTTTGTTTGTCTTTCACGGCTCAGCCTCTGCTCTGCTCTGCTGTGCCTCGTCTTTATCCTCAGCACATACACAGCGCTGTGTTTGTGTCTCATTGTGTCTGTCCCTTAGCTTTTTACCAATTTTGTGCTACTTTCGCAACCCTGGGATAAACCCCTAAATAAATCTCTTTATCCCAAAACGCGAAAAACGCATTCAAACACTTATTCCAATTGTATGACTAAAACTTTTCGCTCGCCTCCCCTTCACCTCTCTGTCGGCCCCCATATTGGGATATGTAATGTCTCTCTCTTTCCCTCTGTGAGTGCCATTGACTGTCTCTCTGTCTCACTATTGCATTGTTTTCTCTCATCGAGTGATACCATAAAAAACTAAAATAAAATCAAAGCACACAATGTCTGGTCCTCTCGAACCTGAATTCTTCATCTATTTGTTAGGTTTGGTCCTAATGTTCAACACTTTCAGTTCAGGCCTTATCTCTTTCGTCTGATCTCTATTGATGAAGATATAAGGGCTGGAGAAGTCACGAAAAAATGTTTTCCTCTCCTTTTTGTGGCTCTTGTCTAACGCTCTTTTTGTCTTTTGAGAAATGAAATGTTAGTATTCTTTGCTCTCTGTCTCTCACTTTAAGTCAAACCGCGATTTGTGTTCGCTTTACAAATGTCTTCATCGATAGCCACTCGTCGTGTTGTGTTCGGTCGCTCTCACTCTCACTCATACTCTCTGAATAGTATTTTCATGTATTTTATATAATGACTGTTTTGGCCAAAAAGAAAGTCTTTTCGTGTGTTTTTGTGTTAAACCAATTCTTGTGCTCTGAATATAACCGGCAATATTGATGGCATGTCTTGTGAGCCAATCTATAAAATACCTCAGAGTTAGTGCTGTTTGAGTGCTGTCTCTCTCTCTCCCCATCAAAACACTACACAAACCAAAGTCCAAACCAAACCAAACCATTCGATATCATTCGACTCAATATCTTTGCCCAAAATTTCTTTTGGCTTTTATCCGATTCTTTTTGACTCTTATTCTTTAATTCTTTTGGATATAGTGTTGAAGTAGTTTTCGATGTACTCTCCACTCGTTTCTCCAAAAACTTTTTTGATGTTATGCTCTACTGATTCAGACAATGAGCCGTAATATAAATTGAATCCGTAATGAAAAAACATTTTCCAAATTCACATGAATTTTCTTGCCTTCGGTCTGCCTTTCTCTCCGCCACTCGTCTCTCCTCTTGTTATGTAATATCAATACAAACGAATTAATCAAAAACTATTACTTTTATTATTTTCTCTTTTCGTATTTCTTATGGCTCTCTCTCGGTCTCCGTCTCCGTCTCAGTCGTCTCTCTCACTCTCCCGGCTCACTCACTCTCTGCCCCATTCTCTCTCATTTTATTCAATCAATAAATGATTACATTCTCTCTAATCTCTCTCCTCTTTTCTATTGTCAGATCTTTTTCAATAATGATTTTTTGGGGGTTTATTTTGTTTTTTCGTTACAATAATTTGTATTTCAATCAATTATTATGACATTCGAGTCCTCTATTCGACACTATATCTCGCAAATGTCTTAATACTGGTCTACAAGACTCGACCCGCCAGTCAAATGACAATAAGCTCTAACGCAAACCGATATAAAAAAGTTTTTATTGCCGTATAAGTAGAGAACCAGACTTTTTAGACCCTAATGAGTGATCGACGCTTTCGCTGTCCGATTCTGTGCCGAAATTCTTATGTATTTATCTGTCCCTCGAGTGCTAATAACCGGCGCGACTCAGACGATGGCTAAGTTTGGTCCGCACTCTAATGGATATGCAGTGTATCTGTTGTTATGCATTACTGGTCACTATATTTAGTCCCAATTCATGGACGCAAAATGTAATAGTGGTCAGCACACAATGCGAATATCCCTTTGGCGCGATCGCCAATATGTTGGAGACTCTCCATAATATCCATTTGAGGCCTCTTTATCTAATGAAAGCCGTGGACTCCCGATGAGAATGCATTTGTTGATGAGGTCCCAACTTATGCCCAATTCTGCCACTAATGCCCTGAATATCTATTCCATGCGCTTATCCCTTATCCGAGGGCTTCACGTCTATCACAGCATCACATCTCTGCCAATCCATTGCAATATTATATGCATTTTCTATGAATACCTGAATCTAATTCACCATTTTTTCATTTCTTATGATCCAATTTTTCTTTTTCACTCAGCTATGCATTACTAGAGCTGGCATTTAACCCGAGCTTTTGTGCATTGGGTTGCGTTGCATGCGATCCAGTGCTGGTCCAGAGCTATGTTGTGTTGTGCTGTGTTGTGCGCCACTTGATTGATGGTGATTTAATCCTGGTTTATATGGCCAAAGGGTGGTTAGCCCTGTGCTATGCGCTGACCATTTCGGGTGCAATACATCATACCTAAGGCTCATAGCATCACACGATCGCCATTGCCTGGCCTTGTATTGCATGCTCACAAACACATTATGCACTTACGGACACACAAACCACTCCAATAATAGTATCCATGCTTTCGGTTATCGAATTCGATGCTTATATCGCCGTTTGGTTGCACTCTCACTGACTCTCTCGCGAGATATTTGTGTCTCGATATGTGTTTTGGCACAAAAGAGTTGCCAACAAATCGATTCCAATAAATACCGTGGCTTAAGATGTGTTGCGCTAATTGTGCGACAGTTAATGCCGGCGATAATTATGGGCCGAAACAGCAATTAGCTAATGAAATAATGCACTTCTTGAAGCACATTATTTTTAACTTGATTAATAATTGTCATCTCTCTCTCCCCATTGTAGGTAAGCTCACAAGACTCTTGGCATTTCTTGTTATACATTATAAGCGCCGGCACAAAAATCGAGCTAGCAAGACACAAAATTCAATTAAAGATGGAGTTTAATAGAGACTGAAATGTCTTTCGGGTCCAAAGTATGAGAGCGCACGTAATCCGATGATTAAAGTCAGCCCTATTTGGCTGACAGTTCACGTCCTGAGCACCGAAAAGGTTTTTCAATAATTAAATGAATCAAACAAAATATAAGTTAAAGCAGTGCACCAGAAGAATGTGTGCTCTTGGCATTACTTGTGCTGTGCTGTGCGGTGCTGTGCGGCACTGTAGCGGCCAAATGGCCAAGATATATTTATTTATCATTTTATTGCTATTTTATAACTGGGCAACAAAATTATTACTTTTTAAAGAGCTCTGGCAATCGTTTTATTGTACGCGCAATACCTTATGATTCCTGTAAATGAATATAATTTTATTTCTTCTTATTTTTATATATGTTCTGCACTTATATTTCTATTTATGTTTTTATTTCTCATATTTTTTCTTATCATTTATTGAATTGTGAGAAAAACACTTAATTTTCGACTTAAATCGTCGTTTTGTGTAATGTTTTTATTATATAATATATATATTTTCATGTATTCTCTGGTCTGATAACAGAATCTTCGGTTATTATTCTCTCTCCACTTCGGCCGGCATTCCATGTGTTGGCCTCTAATTTATGTGATCGCCAGCAGAACAGATCTGACTTTAATAGCTTTGACTGGAATTTTAAATTGGCATTGCTTACTGCTCACTGCACTGCCTGGTCTGCCTGGCCTGGCTCTGGTCCACTAAATTATTTGGGCTAGTTAACTAACTAATAATTCTCGACTGGCAACGGAAACGACACCATTGACCTTGCTCACTTACCATTGTGCTGTTCGCTGCACAGGTAGTTCTGTTGTGGTCTCTTCTGATGTGATGTGATGTCTATCGCTGTTCTCATATTTTAGTACCGCTTTTGGTCAATGAATGCCACAACTGATTCATAAAACGCTATTTTACGACATTATAAAAGTCCTGTCGATGTATGCGATGTATTCACTGGTCCTCTGATTTCACTTAATTTTTTCGTCTCATTTTGTTTTGTCTGCCATTGGCTTAACTTTATGGCCATCTCGACAATGGCTGCGGTGGTGGCGATGTCTGACACACTCTCCCTCTCCCTATCGCTGCCAACGCTATCACTCACTCAGTTCTCGTTCTCATCATTTCAATCATTATTATCGTGTGAGCTGTAAATAGCTTTTGATTCTCTCACTGACTGCCAAATGATTTACAACACATTTATATACATAACAAACAGTAGTATTATATTCAAAGACATTATACTTTTTATTTCTTTCACTGCCTCTTATTTGTTGAGAAAAGCGTTTCTCCACTTTTCTAACAGTCTTCAGTCGTTTTGCACTAATTTTTGTTTATATTTTATTGCATAGAATATCCGTTTTTAATTAATTTTATTACAATTCTCTCTCATTTAACGGACATATTTACCAACAAAACACTCGTTTCGTGTCTCGTATCTCATAGACAGACAATAGTCTTATTCTGTGTTAAGGTCTTAGACACAAAACACATGAAAAAGTGACAAAATTTGATTACCGGTTGAGCTAATAACGAAATAAACTGTTCGTTCGTTGCCTTGTTTAGCACAACACAGCGGCCAAACCAAACCAAACCTAATTTCCTTTGCCTCGCATTTAGTGCCAGAATTGTGTTTTTCTTGTGCTGTGTCTGTAGTTCTTATCCGAAGTCACAGACACTTCTTGTGCTGCAGTGGCTGTGCATAAGAGTAGAGCCTTTTTAATATGTTAATGCATTAAATTGAACGGCAGAGCAGAGCAGAGCAGAGCAGAGCAGCCGAACACGAAAAAAGCCGAAACACTAATAATGCGATTGGCGTTCGCCTGGTCTTAGCGTTCGGTCGTGTTTTGCAATTCTTTTTTGGCCGATCTCTGCCTCTTCTCGTCTCATCTCGTCTCGGCTCTGATCTCGTCTGCAAGCGATTCATTTTATATTACAATTTCAAAAATTGCTGCATTACTTAACAGCACTTTCGCCTTTCATACAATTTAATACAGCGATCGCTACTATTTTGCAGCAGTTTTTGTGCCAAACACTCGACTACTGGTGTGTTGTCTCGCACTCACTCTCTCTCTCGACATTACTTACTTTACTGATTGAATTTTGAGTGCAATGCCATTACTTATATAAGCAATGAGACTGAAAAAAACTAAAGCGAAGAATCTCTATCTCTTCCACTCATTGTATGGATTAGTTGTTCGCCTAATATTGTAATACGTTTTAGCATAAAATACTTGTCTATCGCTCTTTGTCTCACTCTTCTGCCTCCGTCTCTGTCTTTTCATTTTCATCCACTTTCGTCTCGAAAATTATATTTTGAACACAATTTTGTAGCTAATTTGCAAAAGTGTTGGCGCTATGTATGCATAGCCTGGGATAGTCTTCTGGCACTTGGCGTCAAAACTCTTGAGCCAATAAAGTGACGAATGTTTTTCCAAAGGCTCTGCAACGCGATTGAGGACTAGAAAAAAGAAGAGAATTTTGTGCATAAATTCTATTACCGCATACTTTACTCTTACTTAACATCCAATCCGATGCAGAAAAGCAGTGAAACGCTGAAAGAAATTCAGTGGAAATAAGTGTTGGACTAGAAAAAAGAGAACTTAATATAAGTTTATATAAATTTTATGCATATATTCATACATTCGGTTGTGTTTAGTGTCTGTGTGTGGCTCTCGGATGAGCGGAGAGACTCACCAACTCTTGCAAGGGTTTGTCACACGAGCTCTGATGTAAAGTGAATTTGTTGTTCGAGTTTAGCGCCAAATATCGTCACATCCAGTGGTCCGATGTCTCATGTCTTGCCAGTCTTTGCCTGATTTATAGCGTTTCACTTGTTTAGCATTTATTCGCATAACAAATGCAAAAATTTTCATACATTTTCTGTCCCTTTATTTCCATTTTATGTCTCAACTCGAGAACCGCTTTCGGTTGCCATTCGTTTCCTATTCCCCGAACTCGACGTCTCTCTGAGTATTCAAAGGAATGCAACGCAAAAATTAGGCGTTTCATTGATTTTCGGGCCAATAGTCCGCACACTTTTGCCCGGCTTATTATAAATCGCTTTTTCATTCAAAAAACTAAGTGAATGTAATTTCTCGTTCGTTCAGTCTATGTATGTATCGATAAATTTTTTGTTCGCTCACATCAATGAATAATAGTTTTTTATTACATATTAATAATGTTTTTCTCGCAGTAAAACTGTTGTCAAATAAGTGTTGTTAGCGTTCATTCATTCTTCACTTCACACTCACTCTCCTCCTCTCTCTCGCCATCTCTTCCGAGTGTGTCTCTCATTCACCAGCCGTTCGGTTCTGTTCAGCCGTTTCTCTCTCTCTCTCTCTCTCTCTCTCTCTCTCTCTCTCTCTCTTATCAGAAGAATAATTAAAATTTTGTTGGAAAGTCATAAATCAATTTCATATTAAATTGGAGCGAATTATTACATTTTAATAGTAGACGAGTCACACAATCAACTAAAGGCATAACATTTTCCTAAATGATAACTTAATTAAATGAGTTGTTAATGCAATTTATAAGTTCGCTCACACACTCACACACTCTCCCTCTCATCCCTCGCACCCACTCCTGGCCTCCAAGACATTCCTCGCGCCGGCAATCACTTGAAATGAAAAAATAAATATAAATGGTTTTCTGGTTTGGTTTGGGGTTTACTTTTTGTGTTGTTCTCTGCGATCCCTCGCCTGTCGAACGCCTGTCCCACAGAAGTGGCGTTTTTTCACCAATTTGTTGGCCCAAAGCCAGTCTTTTATTATCATTTCTGTTAGTCGAGTCAGTGGTGTGCATGTGCTGTGCTGTGCTGTGCAGTGCTGTAATGTGCTGTGCTGTACACATGCCAGGTCTATGCCAGGTCACTCATCTATAATTACAATAGCAATTAATGGTTAACACAAACGACTTAACATTTACTTTATTAGACATTCGCCAATATTTTGTTGCATATAAAAGAAGAGTTTCTTTTTTATTGGACTTTATTTGCCATTTACTGGTCGGCCAAACGATTGCCGGAGCGATCATTGAGAATGTTATTCAGGCATACCTTTAAACTCATATAAACATAATCGCCTGAGCAGTGACTTCGCTTCACAATTCTCATGACTCTAAATATCTTTAACTCTTTTTTATGTCTTCTCGACTCTTAGCAACTCTGAGGAGACTTTTTCGTTCCTTTTTATTGGCTTTTCGTTCGCTTTGATTCGTTTTGGATCACAAAATATCCCGAAGTTTTAGCACTGATTGCAGTTAAACGCGAAACTCTTTTCTCTTTCTCGCTTTGGCTCTCTTAGGGTCGCTCTCTCTCCCTCCCTCTCTCTCCCCGAATGTTCTCACTCTTTCTCCTAGAGTGCAATAGATTGTGATTTAGATTTATGATCCATTACTGGTGGTCTCCGTTTATGTGATCTCTCGGTATCGGCCTCTGAGCCGAGTGGCAGCGCCGGTGGCGGTGCCTCTCAGCGCTCGGCTCGGGTCGGCATAACTGTTAGACACATATAGCGAGTGAAACAATGTATTTATTTTAATGTGTTGTCTCGTCTCGTCTCTCGTCTAATGAATTATTATTATTTATATATCCACTCAACGTTTGGCTAACTTTAAACGATTGTAATTTATATCCAAATATTCTTCGATCGTATAACTCATTTCTGCCCATTTCGCTGGTGTTGTAAATGTCAGCTGACTTTTCAACTCCAGTGCCACTCATTATATCAAACAATTTATATTTTATTATCCGTTTGATTGAAATATTTATTGGTATACGTAAACGACTCGCACTTCCCATGTCTGGCCTCTCGTTCTCTTGTGTTCTCTGTTTTTCTTTTGATTATATGGAATCAAAAGTTATATTATTTGCCGTCGAGTCGAACACAATATGAGAATAATTTTATTACAACTTTTGAGTACAATAGCAGTGCCTCCGAACCCATTGGACAGACAATCGGTGGGCATAAAAGAGTGGAGCGATCGGGAGAGTAGTGGTGGCCATATGTAAAGGCATATACCCTGGCGTTGGATCGTCTTATCTCTTATATAACACTTTAGTATTTTTATTGTCCCCCTGAGAAAGCCATCTGTCAAAAGTGTTCAGCCATTCGCTGCCCCACTCCATGCAAAACGCAGTTCGCATACGGAGAGACTCTGGTCTCTGGCTATGCATTTCAATGGCCATTGACTATCGCTTTACACTTATAATGATTTTTGTCAGATTTTCAGACCTAAAGAGACGCACAGAGGAAAAAAATGGTTGCCTCGAGAGAGTCGACTGAACTATCATATCGTGTTTTAGATGTCATATCTATAACCATAAGAATAGGTTTTTGTGCCCATTCTTTGTGTGTGTCCTTCGCTTCCCATCGCAAACATTGTAATTTCAGAGCCATTCCTATCGCCGATCGACACATAATTGCGATCTTTAGTCTTCTCAACCAATAAGTATTGATTTTGTTTCGTCTGTTTGTATCGGTAGTCGAGTGAAGAACATTAGATGAGAGTCACGTCACTCAAGAGTTTATGTCGATTCAGATCTGAGCTCGAGTACAATCATCTGTTGCCACAGCGAATGTGTCGTCCGGTCGGGGATCGGCTGACGAATGAATGTCATCACTGTTTTATGGTTTTAGGGATAGTTTTACAGTAATTCTAAGTTAGAGTTGGAGTTGAGATGATTTGCAAGTCCTCTCTCGAAGGCCTCTTTAAGTCCAAGTGTGAACATTACGTCTGACACCGGTCTGGCAGTGCAATGGTCTGCACACAAATGGCCACCACTTCGCCAGCAGTCCCTCAAACTTGATATACTCCGCAAAGATTAGACGAGTCTGTGTTTTATGCACTCATGGCCTGCGAGACCACTCGACTTATCCATTGAATGTCTGAGACAGTCGTATACAGTATAAGAGTCATATATAACGCGACTGTTAAGCAAGTATTTAGCTGTGAATCTAATATCTATCAGCGAGTGATCTGCTTATTCTCATCATCGCTGGCGGAGAGCAAAAAATTTGGTGAACAGAGACAGCACTCACAGCACCACTGTTTAGCATATCTGGTGCTCACTCTTCTTCACAGCCAATCCATCTATCGGTTGGTCTGTTCCCTCGCCCTCTCCCTGGCGCACAATTTCCGTCCCAATAAGTCCCCCCAAAAATTGTTGTGCAAAAACGACTTCAGACTATCAAATGTTGACTTTTTAACTGGCTTTGGCTTTGGGCTCTCAATTGGTCTCCAAAGCTCTTTTCAAATGTCACTGTTTTTCTACAGAATTGTGTGATTTTGGGACAGAGACAGGGATAGGGAGAGAGTGGCGGAGAGTGTGTGTATGTGTTGCAGTGCCATAACACAAATGTATGTACGAATCGGATTTGAAAAGTTTGCACTTGATTACGCTCTTTCTTCTCCCATCATAAGACTGTTTACATTTATATATATATCTATCGCATCGGCAAAACGCTGTCGTTGTAGTCGTAGAGCCTTTTTATATTTGCTTCTCTTTTTAAAGAAAAGTACCGCACCTGGGATTGGATACTACAGCCCAGGCCTACAGTCTATGTGTGCCTTACCTTCGCTAATGTAATAGAGAAATACATATAAGGCTTATTACAAATCGTATTAAAATTGATGAAAAGCTAAACTGCTTTCGAGAGAAGAAATTCCTCTCTTTTTTATTGCAATTCAATTCAATTTTTTGTTGTTATCTCATATAAGAATTTTTTCATTCTCTCTCTCCTCTCTTCTTCTCTACTCTACTCTTCTCTTCTCTTCTCTTCTCTCTGCGATTAATAAAAGAAAAGCATTTTATTCGAAATCAAATGAGAATTTTGAGGAAAAAATTATTAAAGATTTAAAACTCAATAGACTTTCCGAGAGATTCCTTATTCTTATGAATAGTTAATCAAAAGAAGTTTTAAAATCAAATCAGCATTTCTTTGCTCAAAGGAATCCTCTAATCAGAGCCTAATTGTGTGACTCAGCACTATGTGCATGATATCACTCTCGGTCTTGTGTCTTGTGTTTTGGTCATTTCCATTTCGATGATAACAATAATTATCTATAAGAAGAGCCAGAATTACAAGAAAGGCAAAAACAAAACGTCTCTTTCAGTTAAGCGATTGTCAGTTGAGAAACAAAACAAAAAGTTTTTGCTGAACACAACAGTTATGGAAAACAATTGTCAGACAATTGCAATAATAGTACAATCATTTGGTAGATATAAATATGTCTGAACACAAACGTTTGCGTCGTTTTAGAGGGAAAAAAGTTTCAGAAATTAATTTTAATTTCGAGAGAACGTCAGTCGAAGGCCATTGCAATCGAAGACATTGGTTGCGATCAAAGGCATTGGAATTATTAATGCCGTTTGCGCTCATCAACTGTTCGGCCGCTCATTTCGACTCATTTGTAATTTCAAAAAAGTCCTCTCAGTTTCGTTAAGTCTCTCTCCACTGCTCTGCGACTCTCCAAACAAAATATAATTTAAACGAATCGAAGGTCTAATCATTGGCTTCGAAAAAGGAAAAGTGTATTTTGAAACCGAAAATTTGTTTTCTCGTCTGAATATTAATGTTGGGCTTATTTTTTGTGGTTCGCTAGAGAACTCATATTTTTGCAGATTTTTGTCTCGAATATTAAATATGAATCGCATTTAGCGCTCAAATTAGCGCTCGTTTTTTGGCCGGATATCTGATTTTTGCGATTTAATCATTACGTTTCAAATAAATGAAATTTTTTACGGCGATCATTGAAAATGAGATGATTTGTGAAAATGGCATGAAATACACAAAACTGTTGAGTGATTTTGCATAAAATGCTTTTTTCACTCGCCATTCAATGACTCGGGAATTGACTCCTAAATAGTGTGCTTAACATAATAGCAATGATAGAGTGGTCTCGAAAATTAATAACATTTTCCGAAGTAAAAGCGTTTTCTCTCCGAACGACTCTCCTCTGCATTGAATTGTTGAGACCTTTTAGCGAGCAATAAGTGTGACTACAAATTACAATAATAATAATGATTTGTATTGAATGAGCAGAAAATCTATTAACAGTCTGTTCGGGCCGTTCGGTAATACCTGTGCTATGAGAGGGACCGGCGGAGAGTCAAAAGTCTCATCCATTATAGTCAAGAGAACAGTGAAACACATATAATATGAGGTGTTTTACAAACACATAAATATAAGCGATTCGAGTCTCGACTGCTCAGCACAGGCTATAACTTATGGCCAGTGAGAGGACTGGCGTTTTATGGTAGCGCCGGCTCTAAGAGGTCCTGACAGCTGACTGCCAGAGACAATATCGATGAAGATTGGTAATGGCCATGCTCATAACATGCCATACAGGCAATGCTAATGCCTCTATCAGCTTATGAAGGAGAGGGTGGGCTCACTGTCTGATAAATAATAGAATGTGGATCTGGTGTCACACAAAATGCATTGGACTTAACGCTACTCTTTTAAATCGCTGTCAACATCTATAGACAGCTCTGGTATGTATGGTTAGGTACGGCTCGTGACTGCTGTTCAACACGTTGTTATATGTCATGTCATAGCGAATGATTAGCCACTCGTTTAAATACAATGAGACCCGACTCTCGCTCTGGACAGGAGTTACAAATGACATTTGGCGTACTCTCCTGTATGT
Source organism: Scheloribates latipes (assembly GCA_034698225.1). Classification (NCBI taxonomy): domain Eukaryota; kingdom Metazoa; phylum Arthropoda; class Arachnida; order Sarcoptiformes; family Scheloribatidae; genus Scheloribates; species Scheloribates pallidulus. The sequence goes on along the minus strand of JAQGBE010000003.1, from coordinate 25,548 downwards.
GTATGTATGCGCACATTGTCTGTGTGTCTGCCTGTCCTGTGCCAGGGCTTTGCCATTGCTTTGCCATTTCGCCCATCGTTTCGTCTCTCGTCTCGTTTCAAAAGATAATTGCAATCGTTATGTCCTCTCATTCGTTATCGAGTGTCTCGACCAATAAGTATTGGGAGAAAAAAAATTATTACTGTATTTATCGTTAGCCGGGTATCAGCGCAACAAAAAAAATGACGAAACGAGTCTTTCGTTGTTATACTCGTTTGGCTTTATTTTTAGCTTTTTATGTGTCTTATAATAGAGAGACAGACGACACAAGTGTGAGACCATCCAAAAGATTGGATCAGAAGCGCCAACCATTTTGCCAGAGCTCTGATTGAGAGTAATGAGAGCAGAGATTTTGCACCAGAGCTCAGAACCTCAGGACTGGATGTGGAGAGTGAGAGAGATGGGAGAGGAGAACGAGAGGGAGTAAGAGATGGTTCTGATAGGGAAAATGGCATTTTCTAGTTGACTGGTCGGTCAGTGAATTAGATTCTGATTTTTCAGTGAAAATGACCGAAAATGACTCGAAATGAGTTGTGCCAATGAAATGGGGTTCGCGAGCGCACACAGAAATTACTTTTATATCCATTTCTGTGTCGAATAAGTGTCGGTCCATAACTGTGTTATAAGGATTTCCCTCCGATTCGCTCTAATATTGGTTTTATGTGTCGTCTAAATCACTGGCGACTGAACACTACGGCTGCCATTGGTTTGGTTCACCGCTCACTCCATAATAGGTCTCAAATCAAATATTATATCAAAAACTAGTGAAAAATTTTTAAATTGTTTTATAAAAAGGAGTTTAAAGTTTAAATTTTGGGGTTCGCCCCCAAACCAATGTCACACTCTTTAAATTGGTCTACAAAACGGCCTATTCTTCTCAGTGTAAGGCACTCTTCGAGCCCTAAGTCTTGTGATATAATGGGATAATCAGTGAGAAATGAAATGAAAAATTTGGTGGAAAATAAGGGCACAAATAGTGTGAGAGATTGACTCACTGTTGCGTCTATTGTCGGTCTGAGCTCTTGCCAGTCCTCCAGTCCTGCAATCCTTGTGTGCGAACCATTATATTTTGTTGCAATGATTTTCCATAAATTTTGATCGTTTTGTTTGCAATTTAATACTTCTCTCGGTTGGCTCGCATACGGCCTGAGAGGCCAGAATCAGAGGAACGGCTTCGATAAGAGATTTTTGTGTGCGATTAGGGCCTCAAACAAAACGTTTGTTCGCTTTTGTCTCTAATTTTATTGTGGCTTTTGTTATATGCGTTTGGGTTTGCGTTATGTAAGTCACACTCTGGCAGACAATGGCTGCGCGACTCAGACCCAGTAGGGGTCAGTCATCTGGCAGTGGAGGCATTGGAGGCATCGCCACAAGGCATCCACCGCTCGGTCCCCCGAAGAGGGGGTCACACGACGGACGGACCGACGGAATAATAATAATAATATTCTTAGAATTGGCCAAAAATATGATTATACGGGCAATGATTGCGCGGAGGCTATCATTAAATAGTGTAATGCATTCAATTAAATATAATATCAAACTTAAGCCCCCTTTAGATAACTGTTATTTCAATGGCTTCCTAACCAACAATCGGAGAGGTCTTCGCTGACTGACGACTAACATCAGTGTCTGTTTATTATATGTATCTTCTGTTTGACAGCCAGTGTTTGATAGGAATGTTGTGTCAACTCCGGGCCCAACACTAGATTATCGGAGGCATTGTCAGTGACGTGCCTTTCGCTGCACGTATTGACTACAACCAGAGTGAGAGCGAGAGAGAGAAAGAGACCTGAGATCTGAATTCATTAAATATGACGGCATCGCCCCAAACGAGCCATCAATGTGTGCGACAAAAAAGTTTTGTTATTAAAACAGTGAATTCAATTCACATATTCTTGGCTCAGATGCCAGTTGTGAGTGATCTGATGGCTCGGCTCACACTTGGGATATGGCTATTGGAGTATTGGAGTACTCTATTGGAGAGCACATCATATCATATGATAATATCATATCCGAGTCAATGAGGCCAGTGTTCAGTGTTCAGCGTTCGGCTGTTCCACTGTTCCACTGCTACTCTGTGCTCCTCTGTTGCAGAGCAGAGCTGCCACTGTTGTAAAGACCAAACTCATTCAGAGTCAGAGCTCACAGCCCTGTAAACCACTGAACGCGAGCCAAAGTCGAGGGAAGAACAGAGAAGAGCGATCAGAACAGAGGACACGACTCAGCCCTGAACTGCACAAAAGTGTTCAGAAATTATTTTGGAAGAACTGGTTGTGTTTTGCCAGTTATGCCAGTTTGATGTGATATGTCATCCGACAACATGCGAACGGCACTAACATCTGCTGTTCCTTTGCTATTATATTTTTCTTCTTTATTTCTACGTTTTTCATAAAAGAGTCGAATTGTGTGTATGTGTTATGTGCTGTGCGACTCGACTCACAGATAATATGATATGTAATGATGGCATCTGTACTCTACCGATGTGCTGCACATCTCTGACTAGTGAGGACAGGCATCACAGTCGCACAGGCCGTGAGCCCAGAGCAGAGAGAACTGGCATTTGTCTAATTAAAAGTCAAAAGTTGGCGTTTGGCGAACAGACGACACCGTTATTCCGCTTTATATTCGATATATAGAATTCATTAAATAATTAGCAGCTTTAGGACTGACTGTCGGTTCGCTGTTTCGGACCATTTTGTAGGCCATTGCGAGGCTATCGGTCTCTGTTGTGTCGTTTGGTTCGCTCACACAATCGCTTCCACAGATCTAACAAATTATTTTGAATTAATCAAAAATTTCATTCCATTTCAAACTTGAAGAGTCACTTCACTCTCGCACAGTCTTTCCAATGTCTGCCAGTAATCCATTTAAAAAGTTATTTCAATTCATGAATGATAATTGAAAATTAAATTTTTCTCAATTCGCTGGCAATCCTTGAAAATTGAATGAATTGGTTGTTCACTGGATAAGAGAGATAACAATAAAAAGAGTTTTTAATTTTGTTGCTCGTTATTTCATATATGTTTTTCTCTCCAATTATTTTTCGTCTCTCCTCTCCGTCTCGTGTGTTCGCCACACGTCTATCGCCAGTGAATTCAATTTCCAAAATTAAATTTCTAATAAAAAAGAAATATTTTTTATAATAATAAATAAAAAATCTTATTATTCTGTAAATAGATTTGTTGTTGAGTTCAGTCTCGATGTTTACTTCGGCCCACAAAATGCTAATAACAATAATAATGGTTCTGCAAAAAGAATGTCAAAAATTTAATCACAAAAATTGTGAAAATCTTTCTCTATTTCTGACTTTTCTCTCATCTCATTCTTCGAGTTCACTATATTTTTTTGGGCGTCGAATGGCTTTCTCTTAGCAAATGAGTTGTGATTTGCGATAGTATTATATTAAAAGATATTTTGTTGGCATTAAACTAATGCCGATATTTCATGAGTCGATTTGAGTGACTGAGCGATCGTGTGCTCGGCTCTGATGGTGTGCTCTGTTGTGGCACAAGTGAGACCACCTTTTCTTACATCAACTCATGTTATGCCAAAAGTAGTGATTTTTGGGTGCGTTTTCTGCACAACGATCGACAATGGAGTCAATGCAGTCAATAGTGGTCTAAACTTCACATACATATACATTATATATACGTTAATAGGAAAACGTTTAATATATACATACATTTATAGCCCATATATATATCGCAGCCATACATACGATAGTGTTTTTAATGTCCAATGAATTTGATGGTTGATGTGAATCAAAATTAGAAGAATAGGGTTCGCCCTATTAGTTAGTATTCAGGGCTGTGCTGGCGCTCCGACTCTGGCAGCGATGCCAGCGTTCAAATGGGAGATGCGTTGTCTGAATGGCAATGAATAGCAGATAAGCCATGAATTGCATAACACATCGGCTATGGATTCTAATCTACACAAACACTAAGATATGGCTTCGGTTCGGCTTTTGTTTGCTTATTCTCTCCACTAAAATATGCCCCAAATTTTAGGCCAAATATTAAAGCCTTTTGTTTTTGGGCAACGAAATTAAATTTTTCCACTATTAGTCTAGTATTTGGCTTTCCGTCGGTATCGTTCCGTCACTACCACTGCCAGTAATGCAAAACAGCGTTAATCCGTTGCGAAACTGGCGCTCAACTCATTAGTTATCGTCGTTTGGGAGCACTTCTCGAGTGGTAGGAAGTGATCTCGTTATCGGTGATCGCATTCACTCAGTTTTTAACTATTTTTTAGACTCCACTGTCTCGAGCACTCTATTATGTCAGCCTCTCCTCTCATACACATCCCTCTCCTCTCCTCTCACAGACATCTCTCAACTATTTAACTCAAATGCCTATTGTATTCGATATTCATAGCCATTATATCGACGATTGTGTTCTCTGAAACTTATCAATGAATTTATTTAGCATTTCTTTGCTCGCAATACTTCCTTATTCTGGTCCTATTCTCTGCTCATAAGCCAGCAATTTATGCCTCCCTGTGCTCTGCACTAAAGGACAGTCTCGGATCGTCTCTCCTTTGTCACTGTCTCCAGAAGTGAGCTATTCTTGTGACCAGTGTTTCGTTCGGTTCCGACTGTCCTCTCACTCGTTAGTGATTTATTTTCGCCAATTTCTCTCTTGAAAATAGAAAATCGTTTTCTCTATTCTTCTCTCGTGTTTGTTGTGATACAAATTCGTGAGACTCTTCCAAACTTATTGTCCACTTTCTAGTGGCCTTCCTATGCATAGCCGGGCAGACAATCTCCAGTGTCAGTCGTTTTTCTTTCTTGTGCCGTATGTGAGGCACACATACGCGAGGCAAACGTGACATTTATGTGTTGGCCTTATCTCGTCTTTAATTTTAAAAAATTTAATTCCCTTCCTATTCGTTGTCATTATTTATAACTTCTGGACCTACAAAAACTCAGTAATAAATTTCATTTCGAGTTTCGATTCTTATTTCGACATTCAATTGAGAAAATGGGAGGAAAGGCAGAGACGGAGAGACGACAAATCGGTTCGGACTTCGCTATCGCCTGGTTTTGGGTGTCGGTGGACACCAAGAAATGGCTTCTCTTTCTCGATAATGAGACAGATATTTATTTATATTTTATTCATTCGCCAAAACGGATGAATAATTATTAATTAGAAATTCAGACATCAATTATAGCGCCCAAAAGTCAATGATAGGATTGAATCGTCGGACGACTCTATGCGAAGCCCAATAATAATAGTAATAAAAAGCCAAAACATTTATTTATGGCCGAAGTTCTTGTGTTAACTTCTATTGTAATAAATTAAGTCCGCAAAACAAAACTGTGTTTTTGGGGGCTTATAATGGGATAGCAATTATAGCGAACAAAAATAATAACTATGAAAAAATGAGTGAATCGCAAGTGAGATGAGTATTGATGGCGAGTGCGAGAGGAATGGGTGCAATGGTTTGTCCGCATATCAATGTGTTATTAAATGGTGGTGTGCCGAACGTGCCAATGACACACCTGACTGCCACCATTATAAGGGGGAGTAGTGTGTAGTGTGTAGTGTGTAGTGTGCCGTACACTACACACCACCTAATGATGTGATACTTATGTGCCCATACATTACAATACTTCCAAACAACTATTTTATTGTATTTATTATTGGGTTTTTAATGAGCGCACTGTTGGGCCCATTCAAGCCTTACCTTGCATTAGTATGTGACTCGAGTCCTGGTCTCGGGTCCCGACGGGTGACGACCCCTCGCGCGACAGCCCCTCCGATGGCAACCGATTCTGACCCGAAATGATTGGCTCGAAGTGTGAACTTGAATGGCATTAGTTATATATTTGTATAATAATGATTGTATGAGTGCACTGCTTGTACTGCCTGTACAGGTCTACCCTGGTATGCATTGTGCGCCAAACAAGGCTACGACGCCCACCAATAACTAGTTTTTATATTTATATTCGATTCGATGCCAGACACGCAACCAAGACATTAAGTCACTGATAAAATTGCTCCGAACAGAGAACACAGTCAACCAGTCCTCGGCTCGACTCGACTCAGAGGAGTTAATACCTCCTAAAAGACTTTGTCTCTAATCTCTCCTAAAAATTCATCAAATAATTTCGGATCGAGTTTTTTAAACTAAGAATTTTTCATTTACTGAATACTCGTTTTCGTTCATCCCATCCATCCTCGCGGCTCTCCCGGTCTCTCTCAGGCTGTCTCTCCCTATGCTCTCTCTTACTATCAAATGAGATAAGAGTTTTCGGCGAAACAATGATAGGAAAAAATAATGAGACGATCCGTTTTTTCATTATCAGTCACTTCTCTAATGTTTTGTCTCTCTCTTTGTGTTAATTTCACGATTGCTTTTCAGTTAATACAATGTATTATAAAAAGTTGAGTCAACTCTCAAAATAGCATTAATTTCATTATCGATTCTCGACTCGCATTCGGGAGTCCAACGACCAAACTCTCTGTTGGGTCACCCCTTTTGCCCAAACTATTGTTACAATTAATGCATTGGAAAGTATGTGAAAAATGTGGAAACAATGGCAACACTTTCTATGTGTTGTCTCTTATATCGAACGCAAAACTGTGTTTCAGAGCCAACAAACTTTTGCATACAATTAGAGGCGAAAGGCTTGCGAGAGATGCCAATCGATATCACATGAGAGCTCAGCCCTCTGTTTGTTCCATCAGTGCATGACTTTCAATCAAATTTGCCTCTCTTTCCATACCATCCTTGCTATCCGTACTCTCTCTCCACTCCCCTCTACTCTCCTCTTCTCTAACTTTAATTTTGTTTAAAATAAATTGATTGAAACGAAAGGCACTGAAGAAAACAGCAAAAAGTTTTTCGCTTTGAAAATATTTTTCTCAGAGTTTTATTCAATTTAATGCATCCATTCGTCTCTCTGTGTCTGTGTCTGTCTGTGCAGTGCTGTAGTGCTGACCACTCACACCAATTGCATCTGATTTTCGTTTCAATACTTTTTATTGCTATCCAATTGTTTTGAAGAGATTTGGCGCACAATTCTGGTCGGCAGTGACTGTCCATCCGATCGGTCCTCTTCAGGGAACTGGTGTCGCAATCCATTTCCACATCTCTTCGCAGACACTTCGCCAAAACGATCTATGAATAAAAGAAACGCTTTTCACTTCACTCTTGTAATCGATATCTATATCTAATATATTGGGTATTCGTATCAAACATTTCGGTGTCGTTTCATTCGATTCGGTCTCATCTCCGGAATCCAATTGATCCGAGAAAATACAAATGAATTGTTGAGCGTCTGAATCAAACGCCTATAGCTTTGATCAAACGTCCAATTTTGCCAACTTTAACGCAATTTTTTTGCCAAACTTTTACTTAAATTACTTTTCTTCGCACTCGTGTTCACTATCTCTATCTCTCTCTTGTCGTCTCTCCCGCTCTCTCTCCCGACTCACTGCCAACCACTCTCTTCAATAATAAAATTCTCTGAAGATTTAGCACTCATTTTAAAGTTACTTATTTATCAGGAGAACGGCATTCGAGTTATCAGTATTACATCGGAATATTGGCATAGATTTGGAGACTCTGTTTGACTTCTCAGTGCACTCGTGAGCCACACAATTGCCGGTCGTATTGCTAGGGATAGAGATTGAGTAGTGAGCAGTGAGTTGTGGCCTCCAGTCATCTCAACTCTTATTATATTATATTTGAACTCGTGATCCATTAGACAACACAATACTGCTCTGCACTGGAGTCCACTGGACTTCGAGCTCGGCTTTCAAATGGTAATTGCCGTTTGCCATGTCCTCCAAATTCAGAGCTCAACTCATTTTTGAAATTCATATATCGATCGGATGGCAAGAAAATGCAATGCAATGCAGTCACTGACAAACCGTACGACTAACTCATTGCTAGATAATGAATGAGCGACAGAATTGTGTGATTTCGTTGATATTTATGAGTGTGTGAGTGACGGCACTGACGGCACTGACGGGCCAACAGGTATTCCCCCAATTATGCAGTGATGAATGGATGTCATGTGTTGTGCCATCCATTCGTATGCCATCTGATGTCGCATTTCATACGATTAGTTGCCAAGAAATTAATCTGAAAATTGTTTGCAAACTTTCGTTTAATTTTTCTCTCATTTTATTTCTCTTTTTCTTCTCCGAACTTCTTGTGCTGTAAAACAATTTTTGGTACCACTTATTCATTTTGGGTCTGCGCTGGAGATAGTGGCGCACAGGAGGGGAGTCGGCCAGAGATGGATTGCATTGTCTGCATGTGATGGTCGATGCGATGCCAGTGCTCTCATGGCTCGACTTCTTCTGCAAAAATGCGTTTTCCTTCTTGTTTCCAGTCTTCTGGTGATGAAGGGTTTAATGAGCCAGAAGTCAAGATTTGGTAGTTTTGGTAGATTTGGTAGTTTGCCATCCGTTGGCCAATGAGGTACAGCACTGGCACTGCACTGCACAGACCAGGACTCGGCTCTACGGATAATAACTTAAACGGTCGATAGACTAAACTCATTGCCAGATAAATATTCTGTCTATAAGTAAAGGTCTGTCTTATCGGTCGGTCGGCTCTGTGTCGACAATCTCGGCCGCACAGACACATCGGTGGCCAAGAGCTCCCTCTCCCGGGTTCGACGGCTGTGCGACACGACTCCGAATCACTTAAAGTTATTGAAAAGTTTTGAGTGAATGAAATAATCAAAAAACAATTAGATATAAGGGACGCGAAAATGATTGATAATACAGATGTTATCAGTTATATCGTTAGATTAAATTTGTTGGTCGATGGCGGCAGCGGTGGGCACACCATCGCCATCGCCAGCACAGCCGAAGCACATCCCAGCCCTGTCTGTGTGTCACTGTCTGTCTGTTCGCCTTTCATATGCATAACGCGCTTAAACGGTTCGGTATTTATATTAAGTTAATTCAGTTTTTGACAGTTTTAGGCGCAAACTATTGGCTTGTTTTTTAGTGTTGTGTTGTGTCGTATGTATATGTGTTGTGCCATAGCCTCGCAAAATGATAGTCGCATTACTATATCAATAGTGTTACACAATTTATCAAAAGCAAACCTCTTGAGAAGATAGCGCTGTCAGCCATTGACACAATACTCGTCCATCTTTTGAGTTGATGTCAGGGATATGTGAGGTTTTAGGTTAATGTTACACAAAGTGTATAATAGTTTTAGTGCCCAATCGCATGCCTTTCCAGATGTGTCGCCCGATTGCCAGTCATTCGTTATCCGCTAACGACTTATTGAAAACCATTTATTAATCGATTGGTTATTGTTTTCATCGTTTTTTGCTTCGCGACTCGAAATTTCTTAATTAATTAGAATTTTCTCAAAACTCAAAAATCAAATGTTTTTTAATTCTTTGCTTTTTTTGCTGTTTAGGCGTTAAATGATTAATCGTTTTCTCAGATGAGTTTATTTGATTGAAAACATTTCAATTTTATATTCTTTTTATATCATTTGTTAACATTTTTTAGGTTCACATTTCAATACAGATTTTTCTGTTATAATTTACAAAATCAATGTCTTTTGTCTCATAAGATAAATGAAATGAGTCTCTAATCGAGCGCTTCTGGTCTGTAGTGATCCGTTGTGCTCAGACCCGACGTCAGTGTCTGATGTCTAATGCGGTCCAATATCTCCGTCAGCGCAGAGCAGAGCACATCTCATGCCTCGCATCGCATGCCATCTCATTGTCTATCAGATCGGATCTGTCTCTCTGTCTGTTTCTCATTTGATTAATGGCCAGAAACGCAATCTAAGAGTTCGTGTTATGTGTGTGTCTGCAGACGGACGACCAGATCAGTCCATTCGCTTGTTTTTGTCAGTCTGTGTGCGGATTCGTGTCTGGCGTGGAGTGCGGGCGGAATGCTATGGCTTGTTATCACTCGTTCTTCTGCTCACTCCTGTCTATCACAGGGCCTCTCCTTTGCGCTCACTTTTGTGGTTCATTTATTTATTACTGAGCACTCGATTCATCTAATATGCACTGATTGATTGATATGTGCAGATGAGATAGGCACAGTTCACCTAGTTCAGCCTAGTTCACTGCGGTTCGCCGCATAGCACAAACAGAACACCACAAACGAACACTGCAAACGTCTTTTCACCATATTTTTCATCACTCAATTCGCGGCGAATAATGTGTTTTTGAAAATTCGTTGACTTATTCTGAGTATTCTTAATCTAAATGCGATTATAATTACCCCAAAAGCCTTGATTTTTTACGATAAACACTTTTCTCTTTTCTCTTTTTTTTATTAACCATTCATTAAGTTTTCTGAAGTATGTATTGAACGATAAAATTCAAACGACTCGTTAAGTAAGGCATATATTGTGAGACAATTATTTTCGTATTACATGTATGAGAGTCTATGCCTGTGAATGGCAAAAGAAAATTATATTAAAAAGAAATTTTTCAAACTTCGAGCGAATGTTATGCAAAAAATTGCAACTCATTTGCATTAAAAGCCTTTGCAAAGTGAGACTCGACTCTCTCTCCCCTCTCCTCTCCGGCCTCTATCGTAGCCATAAATATATTGTTTAATATATATATTTTTTCATTCTCTGTTATAATCGGTTATAAAAATTTAATCAACACATTATTTTTATAGCATTTTATGGATGTTTTGTCCAATATTTTCCTCATTCATCCGCTCCTCTATTCTAATGTGTAGAGTGTTTTGCATTACTTAAGTGCACAGAATATGGCATACATTGTGATCAATAAGCCATTAGTGTTGGGGAGAGAGTGGGAGAGCGTCTGTGAGCGAGAATTAGATGAAATACAATTCGAATTGTTATATACGGTGTGAAAAACATTGAGCAAAGAAAGTGAGACTTAATATCAGTACTGAATTGTAAGTAGATTTTGAATTATATGAAAAGTTAGAGCAAAAGCGTAACAAATAATATGCTATTTCTGATAAAATGAATTAATGCCTAAACGCATGAATGTATAAGAATTTCTTCTCAACTCATTCTTCTCACTATTTTTTTCATTTGGTTAACAAACAACTTCTAAATTACAGTCAAGTCGTGATCCGCAACGCATGAGAACACATAAAACCAGTCGTTTCTATACGACACACAAATATGTCATTATATGAGTGCAAAAGTTATGAATAATTTTTTACATATCTTCTCGTTCTTCAACTCATCTAATCTCTGCAATTGTCGTTTAAAACTACATTTAAATTAGGTTTTTGTTATGCGATTACTTTTTGCCACTATTTCTCTCCTCAAATGTATTTAGAATTGATTTTTCTTTGGGTACAAAAGAGGCCAATAATGTGATCAGCGATGGTATGCGTTGTCCAGACATTCGCTTGTCTTGAGAGTGAGAGTCGCGGCGATAATCGGTTGCGATTATGTCGTTGTTTGACGTACGGAACAAATCAGAGACAACGGGTATTATCAGCTAATTATAGACAATAGTAATCAAGTATTTCTTTGGCTCTTATGCTCTCGTCATAAGTATTAGCGGAGGAGAGGAGAGAAAAAATAACTGCACTATAAATAGAGTAATAAAAACAGTGTTTTAGTTAAGTGCCAATACATTAGCGATAGACAGACCTATTGTCGTCTATCGTCTAATGCCATAACACAAAACGGTTTTTACGTTTTATTGTAATTACGTTTTATTACAACAAACTTTTGCATTAAAGACGATTTTGTCGTCTGATATACAAACGATTGACAAATAAAGTGTCGAATAGTTATTGTCTGAGCATTAAAACTGTCAGTCAGTCAGTGATCAGTCCTTTGACATCGAGACACAAGACTCGAGTGAAGCCAATCACTCGATGAGGCGATAATTGTATCATTTCGTCGATTAATTGCCGGCTGACTGCTAGAGGTGTGTCGTGTCGTCCCTGTCGTCCGTCACTGTATTAGCTGACACTCTGTCTGTCACTGACTGTTCAGTTTGACTCCACTTCTGACGGCTCTCCTCTCAGTGCTCACATCGGATCCCATTCTTGTGTCTCACGACTGGTAATCACCAGATGTTTCGTCTTTGAAGGTATAATATGAAGGACTGTCTGACTGACTGACAAACAAATGAATTCCTCTTTTTGTTGACTGACTGCAAAAAATGGTCTGCAATTGAAAACAAAATGAAAAGTCAGTCAAAACGATAACATCTTCGGTGGAGATAAGCGAATAACTCAATTCATTTTCAGCTCTAAAACACTTACGACGAGTCGCGAAGTGCTATAAATATTTATCTAATTTGTTGGGACGTCTCTCACAATCTCTCCTTTGGTTCCCCACTAGTGATGGAAAACGTGTTAATATAACAAATACTGAACTGAAATCAAATCCATTTTTCTTTTGTCCCGATTTGACAAAACTTATGATAAAAAAGATTAATTGAGAAAAATTAGAAATAATTGTCGCAAAAATGTGTCCGAATTGTTGACATTGTGCTGACAAATGAGAGCCGAGTTTAGAGTGGCTTTCAATTGAAATTAATAACACAACTGGTGTCGGATTGAGTGTCAGCATTGGCATCACTGACCCCTCTCATTGTGAATGGTGAACACAGACAGACAGACAAACAAACAAACACAAACAAGGACAATTATCTGAGGCCATCCGATTATTTTTCCTGTTTTTAGACCAGAATTGAAGCAATTTTTGACTATAAGAAAGCAAATTATAATTTAGGGCCAAATTATACGCTCACAAGCGATGACATGAGAATTAGTGCTCAGTTTAGTGAATAGTGTTTCTTCTCTTCTCTCTCTCCACTTCTTTCTCTCTCATTCATTGCCTTATTATTACTATATTTTTCTCATTTTTATTATTTTTGTGGCGCATATTATATCAGATGGTCTTCCACTCGATTCCATACAATTGTTCGCCTCTTTTCAGACTCCACTCCACTATTGAAATGATAAAAAAGTAGTTATTTGTGTTGTGTTTGCCGTTGAGTGAGAAACCAAATTACGTGACGGCACAGGCATTGGATCGCATTCTGCCGACCAGTGCTTGTTATCTATGCGGACACGCAATGATGGAAATTAATACTAGAAATTACTGGCTTTATATACATATAGCAGATATTGAATATACTGTGAGTTGTTTCGAGCAAATTATCAAAAATGAAAATATAAAATATAAAGAGATAGAGATTGAAATTGCATTCAATCTGATGACGAGAAAAGCGTTGCCAAACAGCTCTGAGAAAGTGTTTTCTTTATTTTTCGGCCACAATGTCAGTGAAAACCACTGAAACTATTGGGTAATTGAATGTATTGAATGACTTTTCACTTTTGCCAACCATTTTGGTTACCATTGGCTCTGTCTGTGTGTTGTCATTGAAATTCTTGAGCCATTAGACAAATACTGGTTTCGCACATATATCTCATGTGTACTGAACTCCTTGAATGTTATTATCATTTTCATTGAAATGTTATTAATTGCATACTAAAAGACGTCAAATATTTTAATGAGTCATTAGTTTTGTTGTTTGTCTTTACGATTCCTTTATGTTTCGCCAAACGAGAGGAGAAAATTCTGTTTTATTTTTATCCCACAAAAACTTTGTCCCAAACTCTGGAGAAGTGCTAAAAGTCTTCTGCGGTTTTGCTGCACAGCTATAGAGTGGATGAGCGGATGAGACGAGTCGTTCATCTCATTTGCATCTCTTCTCCTCTTCTCTCAAACTTTTGGCTCCGTTTCTCTTGAAAAAGTGACTGTTTTTCTCTGGAAATGTTTATTTGTATTGCAAACGAGAGCTTTTGGGTGCAGACGTATGGCTCAGACCACGACTTGGCCTCACTTTTTATATCTCGGGTCCGATTGGCTGACGATAATTACAAATCACTTGTCAGTACTTCTCTGACAATCTATTTAATTATCAATTAGTTCATACTTTCCTGTATTTCCAATATTTATGATAATTTTATAATTCCAATGATTACTAGTTATAAATATTTAAAAATAGTTAATCTAATATCGAATTCCTTCGGACGACGAGAAGCAAAGAAAAAATTCTTTCGAGTCTTCCCATAAAACAGTTCCCCGAAGAGAGCAGATCTGAGGCACGGGTCGTGACCTCTGATAAGACTCTTGAGGTTTAAATATTTTTGTCTGTTTTTTGAGTCCAAATCGATGTTAATCTCGAGGACTGGTCTCCGATCTGAGCGTTGCATCACTTGATATGTCTTTTCGGAGTCGTATCGCTCGGATGGCATCTCTCGTGTCGAGGCTTACCAACGGTTCTCAGAGACTCGTTGTTTGCGGACGTCTTTCATTTGGTCGGCGGTCGAGTCGTTCGGGTATTGACGGCCCGACTGTTGGCCTTATTATCGTTGCCTATCTCTGCTGTGCCCACAGGTCTATACCTCAGAGTAAGAGACAGTTTGTATGTGAAGAGTATTTACGTCTCTGATTGATATCAGTTTGAATTGAGTTTAATGAAGTGCGACTCGCGCTTCAGCTCCCGGTCCTCACCAGCGCTACCATCGCTGCGCTCTGTGTTTGGCAGAGATTGGAATCGAAGAAAATATTTCATTACTATCTCTTTGGCTCTTCGACTCACTTCTGGCAGAGCCGATGACGATCTGATCACTCGATTCTTGGCTCTCGATTATGATAACGAAAATATTATTTACAATTCTTTTTGTTCGGTTCGCTCTCCAACTGATAATTATATGATTGCAGACTCGGCTTTCAATTATGCGCTTATTTTCAATTTAAAATGCATGACATTATAATTATATCCGAGTTTTACTTTAGGAAAACCATTTATAATAATAATTTGAAATGAAATTTACTTTTTTCTTATGACTCCCGTTCGGCCATTCAATTGAATGCATAGTCTTTTTGCTCGCCATTCGACCCATTATTTCAAGCGACCCATTATTCGTGAAATTCGCGAATCAAATACTCAATCAATTGCTGGTCTGAAGCAAACGTTTGATTTTTAATTTGGAAAAAATAATAATAAGAAAAGGCTTTTGAATAAATTAAAAGAGGAAAAGAGCAAAAATCTCTTCTCTTCTATCGCTCTTCGATTCGTTTCATTTTCGTTTCAATCTATTTATTGGCGAACCGTATAATCATTGGTCTCTTAGTTGTTGTATTCGACCGAATCATGAATTTTTAAACAAGTCTTTTAAAAACCGCACACTTTTAAAGCCAAACAATAGCCGATCGAATAGAAGTCTCTCTAAAATAGTTATTATTATTCGTTCAGAGTTTTTGAAGAGAGAAATAAAAAATATATAAAAAGATTTGATTTAATAATTAATATTCTGTGGAACTAATCAAAAATAAATTTCTTCTCTTTGATTGAAAATTCATGTCTGAAATATCAAAAGATTATATTCTCTTTTTATATGCGCTCTGAGGTTGTGCTCAATCTCTCCACTGGTTTTCACATATTTTTTTATATTGCCTTTGAGTTTAACAAATATTAAAAGCATTTTATGCAACCATTCATTAAACGACTATTTTTTCGATAATCTTTTGGTTTAAATCTCTTTTGAAAGTGATTTTTTGTTACATAAATATGTATTTTAGTCGAGAGCCAGGTCTTCGAGGATCGCATTATTCATTATTAACTTTATATTCATTTTTCTCGACAATAATTCTAACGAATGGTCTATCGGTTCGGTTCCGACCTCTCGATTGTGTACAACTTGTTTTCGACTCACGTCTGACTTATTGCTGTCAAACCTATTCACAACTTCTCTGCTTTCGTGACATTTGAATATAAAAATGCATTCATTTCTCTCGTTTTTGAGAATATCGACTAATTTGTTGCTGAAATACGGCTCTCAGACTCTCAGCACTCGCTCTTCGGCTGTCCCTCTCTGTATGGGATGGCAGAGGTCTGTCCCTCTCATGACTTATCCCTCGACAGCCCTCTGACGCGAACAACTCGTCAGTGGATTCCAAACGCATTTTCTGCACAACTCCTCAACAAAATTGAGTCAAAAAATCTCAGTTTTGGAAGAAGTCTTTGGTTTTATTTTTAAACTCCACCGAAAACTTTTCGTTTTGCGCGACATTGAACTCATCCCCTCAATAACGAGGGTCTCATATGAAGAGAAGTTTTCGCTCTAGAAATAGACTCACGATTTCCACTCATAAGGGGCCAGAAAAAAGTCAATTAAAAATTAAATAATTTAACTCAAACTTCTCTCTTCTCTCCAGTCGTCGTCAAAAACAAAATTGAAAATTTTTGCAGACTTTTTACTCCAGAAATATTTGAGAATTAACGACTAGTTTATTGCTATTCTCATAATTAAAGCCAAAGTTTTGGTATCAATTAAGAGCTGCTCGAAGTGAACCAAAGGATTAACTGAAACGAAGAGGAAATTTATTATTTTTCTTTAGAGTTCGACTGTGTTTTGGGTCCAAAACTGATTGAACTCTCGGAATCGGAATCACATGCGATGCGAATAAATATATAAATAATTATTTTGCGTCAATTTATTTATAAACTCATTGGTGCGGTTCAGTTCAGTAGTGGGTCTCAGCTCTCGATATTGGCTCATAAAAGGCCAGAAGAGTGATCAGTGCCTAAAACATAAGACACAGTGAAATACCCAAAAGTAATCTTCAATTGGCTTCACTTATCTGTCGCTTCATTTGACTGAAAGACTGACTCTTGTGTTGGGAGACGATTGCAAAATGTCTATAAATGACAGCGCAATAAATCACTTCTTAACTGAGTTTGTGAGCCCGTGATTATGCAGTCAGTACTCACTTTCTTGACAGTCATTCCCTTCGTTTTGGTCGACAATTATATGGATTTTTTCGCTCTTCTCTTCCACTACTCGTTGGCCTCACATCACATGTTATCTCAATCTGAGTGCAAACGCACACCAAATGGGTTAACGAGTGAGTGAATGAGTGGACGCGTGCGGACCAGACATATGCCGATCGCCTCCAGAAGTGCACCACTGATAGGATCGCACGTTCTTTGCGAATCGCATTTTTGCCCATCAAATGAATGAGTTTTACGATTTTCGCCACTAATTAGACACAAAACTGTCAAAGGCTTGGAATCACTTGTGATTAACTATTATAACATTAATGGGTGGGCGTTAGGGGTGGGCAGCGCTCACCCCAACCGAACCACTCGTTTGTGTGTTCGCAGCAAAAAATTCCAGAAAAAAGCAATTAATCCAAAAATCGGAACGTTTTGTGATTTATAGATATTTTCCAATATTTGGTTTCTCTCTCTTATCGTTCCAACATTTTTCCGGACGACTGCTATTAAACATTTTTTATATATATTTAGTTTCACAGCCGAACGAAAAGTTTGTTTGCCTTCGCTCTGTGCAGACCTTACCCTCACTTTGTGCAAAAGAGTCGTCTTCTCTAAGAGTTTTATAGTCTTTGCATATAAACAATCTCTGGTTTGGACCACAAATTGTAATCCGAGACTTCCCTTTGAGGTCTGTGTGCAGCCAAGCCATGAGAGGCACTGGTATTTCGATGCCTTAGTCTTCATCTCTCCTTTGCCTCTCTTCTCGACGTAATGTAAAACTATTGAGAAATATTGAGAAATATTTTGTGTCCAAAGCCGTCTCGTATTGCTGTGCGGCTCACATGAACCCCATCGATGACCTCTTGCCTGACCAGAGCCCGACTCAGCCACAGATGAGGTTATGCCTTACACGACGACGAGCTCTCCATATAATAAATTGTTTGCATAGAATTACTGTTACACTAAAGCCCCATAAAATTGTTTCCAAGTGTAGTGAAGGCACTCCAATGCCATCAATAATATACACAAACACTTGAATTGTGTTTGCGAGCACACAAAACACGGTTTTGCGGCACAAAGTTATGAAATTTGAAGTTACGATTCGTCTGACAATACAATTAGGGAATACCTTATTGTTTGGCTTTGGTGTCTCACTTATGGCTAGAGTGGAGACAATCCGTTCAATTGTATTGTATTGTTGTTTGTCTTGTATTTTGCATATAATGCTAATTATCAGTCAGTCTTCCGGCGCTGGCGTCGGCTTTGAATGCACTCTTGGAAAGAGAGATATTCGCATAATTTGTGTTGAAATATTAGATGATATATTAGGCTCTCTCTGTCTCTCTCGCACTTCGCATCAGAGATAACATCTCTGCAAAGAGCAAAAAACGAATCGTCTGTTTGAAAGTGAGTGAGCAAAAAGTGAGGCATCGGGTTATCTGTCTCTCTGATGAGTGTTTAATTGTCTGCTGATTAGACAGTGAACTGGCTTTGGATCGCGTCCTCTGTTCAACTATGCGTTTATTCAAATAGACAGTCAATCAGTCAAAGCCTATGTCTGAATAACAGACTGTTTTATTGCGGATCAAAATTTACGATTTAATTGTTTTGTGGCCCGACTTTGGCCAACGCTGTCGAACACATAACGAACTCAACAATCGTTTCGAATGATTGCCAATAAAAATAATAAAACCATTGGAAATGTTTTATTGCTTTAAATTACTATTTGTGGCCAAAGAGTGAAGAAAACGATTATTACTGTATTTGTAAATAACATTTCATTTCTTATCGCCAAACAGTCTTATTCTTGGACCAAGACTTTGCTATTTTTGGCCATAATTTACTTATTATTATAAATATTCGATTTTTTCTCTCTCATAAAGTAGTCGTTTATATTGTATTTAAAATTTATGCGAAAACTCTTTTGGCATAAGACTTATGCCACTCATCTCTACCAAACATCAAACAGACTATTATTACTCACACATTCAGTCATTGTTTAACCGCATAATAAAAAGTTTACGATTTTTTATTTGAAGTGATTTTTTCTATCGTAGGAATTGAGTGCTCAATGTCTTCGACAACACCTACATTGCAATTAATGCAAAATACTTTGAACGCATCCCTTATTTTATGCCTTCTCTCCACTTTATAGACCGATCCCTCGGTTTCTATGGCCCTCGGGTTGAGTCGCGTCGGTCTTCTCAGGCCTTCAATCGCTTTGTCGTTAATTAGTGTCGCATTAATTTGACATTTAATAGCGAATTGAATCAAAAATTTGAGAATTTATATCAAAAACGTTTGGTTAGACTCACTTTTTCTTTCTTATTAATTCTCATTAGGTTTCGCCTTAAATACCTGTTTAGCACACAAACTGTGTGTCCGACTGTAGATCCATTAAAATAATAGCTGTTTTATTCTTCTTGTTTGTAGCTTGTTCAAAATTGAAAATCACTCGTCGAAACGCCATTAATTAGACTGTTTTTGCTGCAGAATATTTCCTGAAATTTAATTCTTTGACGAATTAGCGAAAGAAAACAATAAATTTCGAGTAAAACAAAATAGATTTTCGTATAATTTTGTTGTTTGTCTTTGGCTTTAATTCTTAATTAATACTTTGAAAAAATTAGAAATTCATAGAAAAATAAGAAATAAGTGTTGTGTTAGACGTTGTGAAACGAGTGGTTCAATAGTAGCGCCGGTCTGTCAGAAGCCAGTGTTGAGTCTTTGCCATAATTCGCGTCCAATATTGGCCTCTAATCCTGTTTTATACAATTTTTCATTCGAGTTAAACGCGTTTTTATCTTAATTTATTAACTCTTATCGTTAAAAAAGTGCAATATATTAAAAAAGCCAAGAAGTTATGATATATTTTATTTCTGGGATTACTGTAGTGTTTGGTCCGTATCTTAAATATTAAAGATAAAACCGAATTTATAGTTTATTTCTATCTCTCACTCTTCACTAGGTATTCATCTCTTATTTTTGATAGCATTTTAAAACTAATTTAAAATAAAATCAAATTAAAACTGGGGAACGACGGCGGACATTGAGTTATAGCCCGGGTTATCGGCTGGCAGTCGATGTTTGCGATGTTCGAGATGTTTGATTGCTTCTCATTATATCACGAAAATTGTATTCAAGACTCTCTTCTCCAATGAATTTTTATATATAAAACTATTTTAGCGCTCATTTTGGGCCAGAATTTTCATGCATAGCGTCAGTGCATCACTGCATCAGTGGCTCAGACGTGAAACTCGAGCCAATATATTAGTGATAGACATCCATCACTTGACGAGCTCTGCATTTGTTCTTCGGCTTCATAAACCGAGAAAAAGCCATTCTTCTGGAGGCAGTTCTCAATAGCCTGGTCTCGATTTATACATCTCTTCTTTCATTCTATTCTTTGGACTCAAAAGAAAAAATTTGCTTAATATTCACGGTCTCTGAGAAATCGATTTGATTTTTGATGTCAAAGCCAGAGAACCGAATCATTGGCTCTATTTTCTGGTTACGGCCTTTTGCCGGCTCTTTCTCTATCTCTCGGCTCTTGTCTTCCATTAGTTGTATCTCTTTTTCTCCGACCGATTAAAAGATAAATTTTTTTATGTAGTAATAGAAAAAGTAATGACACGTTTGATAACTTTTTTGCACTTAATTATCAGGAAATTGAAGTCATTATAAACTAAATCGATTCCATGTTTTTTCTTCTTATGATACGCTTTGACGGAAAGCCAGAGACCAAGAGCTCATTGAATGTTAAAACGAGACGAGTTTGGCATTTATTTGCTGCCCATTGTGAACAATAATTACAAATAAATGACATAATAGAGTGTTTGCTGTTGTCATGGCTTTGATGTTTGCATTGAGTTATTGAAGTGACGTTTGATTGGTTTGATTCGAGTCATTCATATCGAGGATAGTCTCGGAGTTTGCATTTGAATTACCATCTCTTGTCTGTCATATAATTGCATTGTATTTGTGCCGAAGACGAGAGCTCTGTCTCGCAAATAGAGTGCCTCTTCTGGCGAACGCATTGACTGTATTTGAAGCAAATGATTGCAAAACACGGCCACAGAAAGACATCGGCGAAGACATGGCATTACTGTTGCGAATGTGTTGTTCTGTTTAGGGCTGATATGTCTGACTGTTCTGTTCAGCCAAACGTTAAACTAAAAGCCTTTCACTGCTTTTGTTGTTGTATTTACATTAAAATATTTGCATAAGAGTAGAGCACATATACAGTACAGTACTGCACAGTAGAGTAGAGCACCGATACATCCCTACACCGAACCGAACGCCAACACAACCGACACAACCATTCTATCCGACCAACGATTCCCTTCTCTCACAGACCTCTTTCAGCCATTCTTTACGCCGATATTATTCGACCGAATATCTCTCCAACTCTTGTGTTATTCGGTATATAAATGTTGAATAAAATGCACATTCAATGCATAAATATATCTATAAATTAGACGCATATATACACTAAATATAACTGTCGTTCTCATAGCTCATGGCTTATGATCATCACTGCTGAGAGCGATGCGAACTCGATATCTCTCTCCTCCCGACTCGTTGTCTCATTGCCCGGTGTTTACGAATAATTTCCATAAATTTTCCGCAATTAGAATATCTTTGGTTTTCTGGCGAACAAAAAGTTGAGAATTTTAAATATACTCTCGGTTTTTACGATTAGGTCTGTCCTGACGACAGTCGTTGTCTTGTGTTTTGAATCATTGAGCTATTTATCGCTCAATGCATTGACACTGCATTTGGTGTCTAATTAGTGATTCACATCCCGGCACTTGTCGGTTGAGGCCATTTAGGTCGGGCCCGACCGAGGGATGCGCTGCCGAACTCGTGAGCACTGGCTCTGCCAATACGGAAATGACAGTCCTTATGGTTCAAACGAAACTTGCATTTTGGCTAATAATATAAGTCGTATTCTCTCAGCGCTTATGCTATGGCTTACGGCTTATGGTGTGCTCTCAATGTGTGCTCTCATACCGACTCTCCCTCTCTCTCACACACATGATATGACATTTCCATTTGATTCGATTTGTGTCTCGCAATACTTCAATTGCTAAACCACTCCACCCATCGTTGAAATGAATAATTTTTATTTACAACTTTAATGCTATTAATTATTAACGCAAATAATACTCAAAATTTTCATTTCTCTCCTCTTTAGGTAAGAGTTTGGTTGTGTCCACACGTATTGCATATGATATGAGAGTCACTGCATATTTGGCGCAACGATCGGAAGACATATCCATTTGGTCGCGAGTGAGTCCCTCCGAGCGGTCCCTCTCTAACCCCCGGCCGAGCGATGGCTATCCCCTCGTCAGCGCTGAGTCGGCCTTCCATTGAGTCTGTTCTGTGAGGCCATTAATAATTATAACTGATATGAGATGTATTGGAATCAGTGGCGGATCCTATTAGACGACAGAATTATTACAAACATTTTGCAAACAGAGAATTGATTTTTGGTCTAATCTTTTATTATTTGCGTTGACAGCGCTATTCATTTGAGGAATCGTCTCCTCTGATAGCGTTTCGTCAAAAATCAAACGAAAAGATATTATATTTGAGAACAGTTTTAATAGGAGTCTAATCACGCGATCCATAAATTTGCAAAAATAAATGCAAAATCAAACTGAAAATGATTTTTTGTTCCCGAAAACTATTGAATTTTATATATAGTTTTTCGTTGACTACACTCATCTGTTCGTCAGACGAGAGACGATAACTAAACGCACGACTGTTTTCGGGTTTTCAAAGCGCATAACATAACAATAAAATGGAATTTCACTCAAAAATATTTGTTGTTTGGCCTCAGCTCTGGCACAGACTTGGTTTGGGGGAAACGGCGAGTTATGGCCCGAAAATATTTATCCGAATATAAGGTGAATGTCGAGAATGTAATAATGGATAACAACTTATATAATAGTATTGCACCAGAATTTGTGCGCCACTGATGGCTCAGCAGAGACCGCGTCCGAACCGGCACTACAATACTGGCCCTAATTTACAAGCATTTAGTTTTGAGTGCAGTTTTGGCTTCGCTTTCAGACGGATATAAGTTCCTAATGTTGGTTAAGAACCTCTCCGACTGTCTGTTGCCATAGAGAGGGTATTGTCGAAGAAGTTCTATCAGCACTAAAACTATTGCCATTCGGCTCTTAATTGCGATGGACTTGAATTCCAGCGAACAGTTATGTTCGTCAGTGTTCTGAGTCAACACTTTTGGGCCAAACAATATATCACTGCCTCAAAGGGTTTCCTTACATAATCTGCTAGTTATGAGTGACTGCAATACACCAATAATAGCATAGATTGGATACATGTCTCCAATCGAGTCCAATCTTGATGTCTATCGATGGATGTGTTGTCTGTCTGTCGGTCGTTCGGTTGGCATCGCATGTCTCTAATCAGAGAAATGGTGTGAAGTTTTAATGTTTGAGTTCTCACTCATCTCACTGTTCTGTTGGCTGATCTGCTTCACAGTGACCTTCTTGTGCGGCACAGCCAGCGTTGCCAACCATCGCATCGGTCGTCCATTATTATAATCGCAAGACTTAACTGAATGGAGCCTTAATTACATACTTTTGTTAGTTTACTGAATATGGATTAGTTATCGGAATAATGAAATTTTTGCCCAAAAAATAACAATTATTATTATGCATAAAATTTTTAATGCCAGGCATTAGTTGTGTCGCAAATGGTGAGCACACACACCACTAAAGCCTGTGCTCTATCTCTCCTCAATTATTTAATGCCTAACCGTATATGCAATGCCAGAGTCAACGCAGAGCCCAACACCCGAACCAAAGCCCAGTCCAACGCCAGAGCCGTAGTCATCCGTATTCTCTCTCCACTTATGTGTAGTTTTAATTGATTTTTGGCGCAAAACTTTTTCACAGAGACTAAGCCTTTGCTCTCATCTATTGATATAATACTGTTTTGATTGCATTATTGCCTACACTCCTGAAGCGAACGATAAATTCCAGTAATTTTTATCGAACAAAATATTTTTCTCGTGTTTTTCTCCGCAGAGTTTTAATTAAATAATTTTTGTTTGGCCTAACTCTTAATGTTAGATAATTATTGGAATTCGATAGGATTTGCTTTTGGATGCGCTCGGAGTGGCGGCTCATGTATGGCATGGCTTGTATGGCATCGCCAGTGCTGTGCCATCGCTGATCACTAATGCCTGTGCGCTCACAGAGTCGTGCAATCATTTGATTAATCCATTATTTCTCTAATACATTATCTTTGTGTTCGGTGTGTCCTCTAATTTATCTGTTTTATTGATTTCTGATGGCTTTCCATACAATCATTAGATTATAAGACAGAAAACTATAGTTTTAGAGACAGTAAAGACAATGCGATACTAAAGACAATAATACTTAGGATTTTGTCGCTCTTTTATTATCCTATTGACGATTGCATAACTGGAACCCCCTATCGATGCGATGGCAATAAAGGCTTTCTCTAAGTTAGATATCATAACCAAAAAGTGATATCATTTGCACAGCCGTTGCAGTCATTGCTCAGCAGTAGTGTCTCCGCTCGCTATCAACTGATCACCATTTTTGCCGAGTGTTAAGCCCTTCCGATAGTCCTCTCAATACATGTATGAAAATATTAAGGCTTACTCTCCAACTGCGGTCAAACTATCTTAAACTACCACTAACTCAATGGCAGTCTCTTCTGTTTTTTGGTGTTTGCCTTCCAAAGCCATTAAAAATATTTCTCATAGCCATAGCCATCGCTCTAGTGATAGCTCGAGTCCATCCCTGGTGTTTGGAAGCCATTGTGCGATCGATGTGTGATAACTGTGATGAGTCTCCAACTGTTAACCGTTTATACCATACTTTGTGTCAACTCTTATATTCCATTCTCTTCTCTCCACTCTCTTATTGTCTTATTGTTGTGTTTGGTATTTCTCTGGCGTTAGTGCCAGTGCTGGCGGTAGTGGTCGTGGCTCTGGTAGTGTGTGTTTTGGGGCTGTGTTTGTGAAACATTTAATAGCAGTTCAGCAAAAGTTACTTTAGTTTAGAGTTTACTTTAACGTCTGAACTGAAACAGTGAAACACAGAGATTCCAATCACTTATTCCAAGAGTTGGCGAACAAAAACACAACACTATTGTAGTGGAAATGGGATGCAATGGCTGTTTGCTGTGCTGTGCATGGATTGCATGGCTGACAACGAGCTCCGCGACCAGAGCTGAGCTAAGCTTAATGACACACTCGGCCTGAGCTGAGCCCCGACTGCTGTACTGGCACTACACCACTGCACAGCACTCCAGAGCCAGCACTGCTTCAGTTGCTAATTATTTTCCTTTCACTAATGACCAAAAGAGTCGGCAATCGAGTGCTGTATGACTGCCAGAGCAATACCTCTGAGTACTGGTCGCTCAATGCTATTGTGGACTGAGTTTTGCTTTATTTCCAATTCTCGATCCCATTCTTAATGATTAGAATCCCTTTAAGCGACAACTTTTTCGTTTGCGCTTTATTTGGATTCAGTCATCAATAGTTAATCTTTACCTGAATCTCATTCCTTTCTCTCAGTTCGCTAATGAAATTCCCAGATTTGGTAGCCATTGACTGAACACTCACTCCTGACTCTGATTTAAGCCCATTATTGCATAAAATATGTGTTGCCTTCGCTTTACAATTGTGTTGGCGACTTATGGCCGACACAGTGGCAGACCATCCCTGCCATCCATACCCTGCACATAAAGAGACAGAGAGA